>JAOWBB010006789.1:0-233323 GCA_028565995.1 Ricinus marginatus
TAAATTACAAATATATATATATATACATATATATACATATATACATACATATATACATACATATATATACATATATATGTGTGTGTGTGTGTGTCTGTGTGTGACCAAATATTTCAGTAGAACATAGATTTTTATAATGTTCATGATTATTATCAAACTGGTTTTATTTAAATGAAAAATGAATGATCGAAACCGATTGGGAAAATCGAAAAACGTAGACATTCATGACATATAATTATTAATTTCCTTTGATACTTTGAAAAATTAATGTTTACTTGTCATCAAAATCTCTATAATAATAATAATAATATCTGCATACACTTTTGTCAGATTATTTGATTTGAATAACTTGAAAAATGAAAGAATTTCATACTGCGTTACAAATATTCTTCCACATAATTAATAATGAAGAAGCAGAATTTGGATCGTTTCTGTGTGAAAAATTATATAATTCACTGATAGGGAAGTAAACATAAATTTCTTTGACTTGTCAGTGTTCCCGGTGATAATTGTGAACTTTAAAATTTAAATAATTCAAAGGCCTGGATTTGTTAAAGCACTGCGATAAATTCCTTTTGATGAATGCCTCTCGCTAATTTCTTTATTTCAGTCTTTACCAACCGAAACCAAGGAAATACTTGAGTTAACTCTGAAGGTTTGTTTCGGGGGTAAACTCAGTTTTTCCTGAATTTTTAATAATTTTCTCATCTTTCGGATTGTGCTTTTCCTCCTCGGGCTTTTTGGCAAAAAATGTAATTTTCAATGTCGGTTTTTTGAAGGGTGAACTTTTCGAGAAAAAAATAAATAAAATAATTGGCGACCTTTCCAACGTGATTGTTTTTTAAATACGAAGGTGTTCTGGAAAATTTCCTTTATTTTCTGCGCTGCAAAAGAAAAATGCAGGAAAAAGAAAAATTTCTTTGATAAAAAGTTTTTTTAAGAAATTTTTCTTATCTCTTCCCTTCCTTTTAAATTCCACATTGGAAAACTGCAAACCTTTGCTCATTTTCCTCGCGTTCCTCTTCGCTGACAACTCGATAGACGTTTTTAAAACAGATTTTTCATTTCTTGCAATCTTATTTGGTACCCCAAATGAGGAACCATGCCGATGTCGTGATTCATTGTTTTTTTTGGCGATGACGGAAAAAGAACGATCTCAGACTTCATTATGCGCTGTGGCTGATAAGTTTAATTAAACTTATAGTTTCATTTGGGGATAAGCCGTTTTTCAACGGAAAAAATTTGGCAATTAATGGCAATTTAACCTAATATTCACTAATATTTCATTCGTATTGAATGACGATAGAGAACAAAGGATTAAATTTAAGTTTTATACAAATGGGTAGCCCCACCTCGAAAAACATTTTAATTACTGAATGCTAAAGAATTAAAAAATAGCAGATAATGCGTCGCATCTTACTAATTTGGTCCATAAAGGTGTTTCATAGGTATTCGGTCTAGAAGGGGCAGCAGTTCTTTCAGAGTTATTTATACATCATCAAAGCATTTCTATTTCTAAAGATGTCGGAAATTGCTTCACAATTCGGTGATCAGAAGGGATTTTTTAGATTACTCGGCATGGAAAGAACCGTAAAGGGAGGCCAAATTTAGGAAATTCTGCAGATGTGAAAGCAGTTGGTATTACAATTACAACAATTTTGCTGTTCCAATTGTTTCTTTGTGAACTGACGCGTTATCGTGATGAAAAAGCACATTTTTATTTGCCAAATGCGGCAGATTTTTCTTTATTTTTGCCATTCATTTGGTCCAGTAACGCTGAATATTATTCTTTTTTTTTTTTTCTTCTGGTTCTTCCTTTTTCGGATGCACGAACATTTTATGCGCGTCTCCAAAAGCTTTTGTCGAAACTTTTTCCGAGATTTGATTTTCGCGTTTAAAAACGACTTTTATTCCCTCTCCCCGTGCCGATTTCGGCCCCGTTACAATCAAAAATTCAAGCTTTCATCAGGGGTTATATATTGAAGCAAAAGTTCCATTCGGTTAAGCTGTAAAAAATCTCCGGTGGGCGTCAGTTCTTTGCCGGTTTTTGACAGGTTGTCGCCCATTTCGGGATGAAATCCTCGTCTGTCTTGGCCGCGCGATTTTTGGCACGAAAGGCTTTCGCGATATTCAAAAGTTTCAAAGATGGCTCACGGATATTCGCTTCCCGATGTAAATCGCATTATTTTATTTGTATTCTTTTGAAATGTTTTCCGTTGGAAATGCTTCGCGTTGCCTCACGAGCTTTGTCAGGCACTATTTTTCAAACTCTATTTTAAGCGAGGAAAATGCTTTCGTTATCGGTTGCGAAAATTCCTCATGGCACTTACGTCGATATTTTTTTTCTGTTTAAAAAAATGATGCCTGACAAAAGATCGATATTAATTTCATTTTTTCTCTTCTCAAGCAAGCACATAATTTGTTCATTTTCATTTCCCGCTTTAAAAAATATTAATAAACTGATTTTAATGTAATTTTACATTGCGTTGAACCTCGAAAACATACGGATTCAAAAGGTTTTTTGATGCAGATTATAACGGAAATTGCTTGTTACATAAACGTGGCTCATCTCAATATCGAAAATATTTGTGAAAATTTATTTTCATCCTCGGTTTTTAGTGAAGAAAAAAAAGCAGGGGACAATTTATACATTTAGCAATGAAAAATTTCCGTAAGTAATACAGATTAGAGTATCTTTCATGCAAATCAATGAAGGGTTAATTATTTTGTTTTTGCTAAAATTAATTATTTTATGCTTTATTTTTCTTCAAACAACTTTCGCAGCGCATCCTAATATTATTTAGTTATCGAATGTCTGCATCTGAGCATCTCGACGTAAAGAAAACTTTGTTTTCTTATTCACAGTTTGTTTTTCTTTCTTTTTTTTTTTTAACTGAGATTTTGCTCTTGAAATTTAAGCATTTATTGGTTTATGCAAGGAAAAAATATTTAACTTTGGCCGTGTGAAAAAAAAACCTCGTGTAATTATTCATCGGCATTCCCACCTAGTTGGTGGACACTTCCGAGGGAATTTCATGAGCTTTTATATTGGAAAAATTAGATCGAATGAGCTTTCCTTTTGAAATCCAACCCGAATCACTCATTAAGGAACTTCAAGCTGAAATTCCACCCTGGGAATTTTCCCTTATTGTTGGAAAGATTCTTAGGGAATAAAAGCAAAAAAAAAAAATGGGGAATTTTCGTCGAGCGGAGGTTTTCCATCTTCCTTTGAGAAGGAAAAGAAAATGTCGAGAGTTTCGAAGAACGCAAACAGCATCTCAAATTCAAAGGGAAGTCAGCCTCACGGTTAAGTAAGATAAACATTAGGAATATTTACTTTTGACTTGCCTTTAATTAAAACGATGAGCAAATGAAAGGAGATTGTATTTTTTGATGAGCCAACGGTGTGCGGACGTTGGATCGGAAAATATTAAATTAAGCTCTTCAACTCGTTTCTGTAGACCGATTTTGCAAGATTATCCGAGATTCATATTGTCTTGGCATTAAATAAGTGACAGTTCGGTGAAAATGTATTTTTTATTGAAAAAAAAAACATGCGATTCGAGGGGTATCCCCTGAAGTACAGTGCAGTAAATTGGTTTTACTCTTGTAAATCAGTATTTTTGGATGATTTGAACTTAGCTGAAAATCACGCCTGAAACTTCATGCTGGCGGCCCGTGAAACCTCCCCACACAGGAGCCTAATTTGCATGTTAACACGGTGAAGAAGCAAATTCAAACGGTGGTAATGCTTTACGAGAGCTTCATTTAATCTTTCCAATTCACATGGCGTTAAATATCATAGACAACATTTGGGTTTCGAATTTATACTTACGTAAATGACTCTTAACAGTTATAAAAAAAACAACAGTAAATAAAATTTCACGTTAACTTTGATTAAGTTTGAAACTCGCAGCAGAAAAAGCTATCGGATTTTTTCATGTCACGAGATATTTATTTTTCTTGCATGTGAAATGTTCTAAATATAAGGATATTGTTTAAAGAAATTTTACCGAAATCTTTTTTGCATATGTATTTCAGATATTGGTTTCACATTTTTCAGAAACTAACCTACCTTATTGCGGTTTAAACTTATGATTTAAATTTAGAACTGTGCATGGGTGCTGTCGTATAATTAAAAAGATTAATATATAAATGTTAATTTATTATTAAAATTTAATTTTATCGGTTTATATTTCAATAAAGTGCATAAAATTCGAAAAAATGGTTAAAATTTAAAGAATTTTTTCACAAATATGAAAATGGATAATTTCATATATCTTCGCTGTGCGTATACGCTGATGCGCACAATTCAAATGCAGCGTCTTTGCAAATTGTTTGTTACTTATATTTTCTTTCGGACCAGCTCGATTCAGTTGACCAGTCAACCAGAAGAAATGGACTTTCCCGTCAGAGCCGCATGCTTTTGGGCGGTGATGACTGCTTTGTACCCTGTTGACGGAGTGCTCCGGGTAGCGTACGGTTTAAGCTTTATGGATCTGCCCTCGCAATGGGTTAAATAACCTTTTGGAAGGCACAAACAGAAGAGCAAAAAGGCAATTAAGGGAAAAAGTCGAAGCTTTCCTCTATGTTTCAGTGGCTTATTAAAAGGAAAATACACGGGGAAGGCTAATTAAATTGGCAGAATGGATGAATAATAATGGAACATGGGGGAATTATTTTTTTACGGGATAAATCTCAATTTCGAAAAGGACAAAAATATCATTGAACAGCACTGCGAGGAAGGCAAAACGTGAGGAAGTGGACCGAGGAAAAAATTAATTACACCAAAAAAGAGTTAAGAACCATAATGAAAAACCATAGGAACCAAATGAACCATAGAAAGCATTGGTATCGAAGGAATACCTATATAAAAATCTCAATCATGTACCGAAAATTTATTAATTCCTTTTTTATTTTTCTCTGTCCCTTCTTTGTGTACGCAATGTCAGTGCAAGTTGGTTAATTGTAAGAAAAAAAATGTCGGACATGCGAATTTCTTATTCAAAATTCAATCAATTCAATATTTTGAACTGTATTAGAAGCAATCAGTTTTCAAACCGAAGCTGCGTCTTATTAATTTGTGTTTTATTTATTGCGATAGCGATTAACTTTGTGTCTGTTTGTTTTGTGTCAAATATGTATGTTCCGTATATTAAAATTTAGAGGATTTTTTTTTGTTGAATCAGTTTTGTTATTTGAATTTTCCCTTGTGTGCGTTGAGGGGAGGTAGGAGAATTTATAAAATTTTTACCAATATATATGACTGAATTAAATAACTTTGAGGCAGTTATAATTTAATTAAAAATCTCTAAATAAATAAAATATAGTGTAATTATTTATTAAATCGTCGTTATCGTCTAAGTTAATTGAGTATTGCATTTAAGATTTCACTAATTATAACATAAATTTAATTTGATTCAAAGCATTTTCATTGTGAAAGAATTCGCAATGAAAAGAATCGCAGTATTAGAATTGTTTTTATACAATACATTAATCATTGGGTACTCTTAATAATATAATGAAACAAAATATAACGTATATTATACGTGTGTTGAAGGGTATGAGTTATATTGTGCACGTTGAGTATAACCATGTGTATGTGTGTTGAGGGATGGAAAATTATGAATCATGCCCCCGAGATCGCAACACTTATAATTTACGATATTGCGTCAATTTTTAATGTTTCCCTCAGGAGCATTAAAACCGTTGACTCCAAAATTATTCCCTAAATCTTCGGTGAGAAGTTTTCTCAATAACCTTTTACCTCCCCAATGCATTTTCTGTCAATTGCCTCTAAAATTCGCACCTCTATTAAAAAAAATTCGTTTTAATGATGGAAACGATCAAGGATCGTTTGGATCCCCAAGAAGGAAAGCGTCTTTCAAATTTGTAGCTTTTTGCTCATTTTGGATTGGTAAACTTCACTGCCTATTCATTTATATCAATATGAATAATTTTTCTTGATGCTCGGTTGAAGTTTCCGTTTTATGAGATTGTCGAAGTTTTGCTCAGCGATATTAAAGCTTCTTACGAGAGCGTCAAACACTTTCGAAAGCATGCAGGGAAATGTGCTTTGCGTAAAATATTCATCGGCTTTTGGCAATTCCCACCAGAACTTCGAGACAAGTATCGGCAAATGGTTCGATAGCTCGTCGGAAAATCAATTTTCGGATCAATCGAATGCATCTTTCTCTCTCTGTCTCCGGTTTTATTTTTCGTCTTTTTGCGTGAGGGAATTAATCAAAAGTATTGGGGACTGAAGGAAAATTCTGCTTTTCCGGAAAGTCACGCTGCAATTTCGCCTGCTGGGCAGAATAAATGTTTTAGGGCTTGGATTAAGTAATTCTGAAAGAATTTGAATGGCGTAGGTTTAATTAACATTTTAAAATTGGATTCGGCGTGTCGCTTGCAGGTGTGGCGTTGAATGTAATGGTATATTATATATATATAGTGAAGACAATTCAATAAGGAAATTAATCACTTTATAGGTTAAAGAAGATTAATTTGAATTTAGAGACGATTTAATGGTGTAAAATATGTAACTAAATCACGCTTTTGAGCTGAATAGGCTGACTAAGGGCTAAACTTAATGGTGCAAAGTTTAGGGATAACTAATTTCGAAGTGATTTCTTAATTTGGCTTACGGATTCTGTTGTCAAAGTTAATTGAATATTAGCATTTGCAATGCCAGTATTTCAGATGAAATAGTCTTCGTTCCGGTGTTATCACCCCTTTCACGCAATGAAAATATACAATTCGATTCTGTCTATCTTGGAACATTTAATTTTCTGTGAAGAGGTTTTTGTTGAATTTGGTCCGGGCATAATGTATTTTGAAAATCCTATTTTTACAATGGATTCGCCTTCGCCCTAAGACTTAAAATGCGGCAGAGAAGTGAGGTTTGTTATTTCTTTTTAAATCCCGAGATCTCGGGCAAAATGGAAAACCTCTATTCGAGAACTATTTTGATCGGTTTAATTCTTTCATGCGAGAGTGAAGAGCTGCGGATACGTTTTCTCTTCACTTTTATGTGTGTGATTCGAGAAAGGAACGTCGGATTTGCACCTGGAGGAAGTGAAAAGTGCCTCCGTTTTGTTGGAAAATTAATGAAATTCGAAATACCAAAAAAGTTCGTCATTTTCGACAGCGGAAAGGAAATCTAATGTTGAATTCCGGGGCAGCATTTGTTTATTAAACAAATGTAATCAAACCAAACTGCATCCTTGGGGTTATTTACCCGTGAAAGGCCCAAGTCGCACATTGAAAGTCAGCTCGTACCTTGAATGCTAAATCTCAAATGTGTTTTAAAATAAAAAATATCAATATAAACGTAAAATATAAAATGGAATAGTCCGTAAATTACTTCAAAAAAAATCTTTCCCTACATCATGAAATTGTTCCGGAGGCAGAATACAAATAAGAAATCATAAAAAGAAAAAAATATTAAAATTTTTATTAGTATTGGTAGATTTAATTTTTATTTGGATATGATATTGGATAAAGGCAATCATTACAACCGTAAATTGTACAGAACATTTTATTTTCGAATTCGAAATGTATTTAAAATCCTGGTTTCTTATCTACATCCATTTTCCCATCATTATTTTCTTTACGAATCTTTTTTTTTTTTTTAGCGATTTCTGCCTCTCTTGTCCCATATAATACAAATTTTCCTTGTAATTTATTTCTTTCGATCGCCCTTTTTACGGCGCTTGAGGCCATTTTTATCGGATTTCTATAACGTTAATATGATCCAATTTCTGGGACGGAGGAAGGAAGAAATTTTTTCCGAATTAATCCACAGCACCTCACATCTTCCAGCCCCGGCTCCTCGGCCATCGAGATTGGAAATCGGTCGTTCAAAAGGTTTCCTCTATCTTAAACCAATCAAGTCTGTTGATTAATATATTAAGGTTTAACTCGCTTCAAGGCAATGGTTTGCTGCCGTTCCTTTAGCTTCATTCGTCATGAATGGTCGATTAAACGAAGATGGAAACTCCATGTTCTCTTATCACTCGCTTAATTGTCAGCTTCTTCTAAAAGGTTAGACAATTATCCACATTCTGGTACCGGATCAATCTTTTTAATGGTCCGCTGCCGACGTTTCTCCTGTTAAAAACGAAATCGGTTCGACAGGGAAAAATTTTCACAAGTCTAATGGTAATATAAAATATTGTTTATGTAAAAAAAACCATGTTGAAATTTTATGATACCCGTAATATGTATATTCATAGGAATGAAAGTAAATGTTGCTGCACGAAAGTCGATCATCCAGAAGGCGATTCCTTTTGTACTGAGAAAAATTCATTCAATGAAGATAGAAACTGAACTAACTTACGTCGGTCTGAACTCAAATCAAGTAAGATTTTAATAGTCGAACAGACTAAGAAAAAGAACTTCTTTCTTTTCATATCTTAATTCAACATCCAGGTCGCAAGCTACCAATATATATATCATATAATTTATATTACTGAACTTAGAAAAAAAAATTCTTCAAATTTGAGTAACATTAATTTATAACACTAATAAATTTATCATAATGGCAAAATTTAACTAGAATTAATGGCAGCGTATTAATTATTCATTTCTATAAAATATTAACCCTGTCTTCGTCATATATGTGTGTATGTGTGTGTGTCTACGGTGTATTAAATAATTTTTAACTGTATTATTAGGAGTCATTAATAATCACTTAATTATTCTTGTAAATAATAAGTGCGTTGTATTCATTTACAATCATCGGAATACACAGTGTTTGCAATGTAATAATAATAATTTACTTTTTAATATTTTTTGTTTTTTATTTTTTTATGGACTCCTTATATGTAAAACAAAGATCTGTGCATTTTATCCGATGGATTTAACCTCATCACAGAAGGTGACACGTTTATTCCTATTCCTATTTCTTAAGCTCTGTCCGGATCATTGACTTTAATGGTTATGTCCGATGTTTATTCACGATTTATGATTCATTCGACATTAATCGAAGTTAGACTCTGCTGGGTTTGTGCGAAAGCATTTTTATGACAAGCCCCCATTGAATAGACACTTGCTTTACTATATTTATAATAATCTAATGCATTTCGAAAGTGGCTTTGCTAGTATTTGTGTGCATCCGAATCGTAATTTTAATTTTGTTTATTGATTTTCAAATGTCATCAGGCGAAATTGACGGTCGAAACTATCTACAGCTACTGGTCTGCAGTATCATCTTCGTTCGTTTATCATAAGCTTTTTTCCGTATCTGTAAGAAGCTTTATAATCGTACATGCTTTTCATTCCAACCTGTAAACTGTAAGAAGCCTGGATCGCGCACTTTTTCATCTTTCAGTGTAATTAATGTTTCCTTTCTGCCGTTTTACAGTAGTTTATTTGCCTCATAATAATTTTTAATTGTAACTTGCAGTTTGAATATTCTGGCAGTGCAAAATTTCGAAATTAATAAAAAATGTTAAATTACATCAAAATACACTAGAGCAAACAAATTTATATCTCAATTTTATTTCATGATTACTTCTATACTGTTTTATATTACTTGCGCTTGAATCTCTACAAAATGCCGTGGGAAAAGAAAATTGGTAGTTTTCTTAAAAAAAAAAGTTTGTCGAGACTTAATATTACTATGAACTATGAAAAACGACAATTCCCGAAGTCCGAATTTCATAATTCGATCTTCGTTAGGTAAACCCATTTGTAAATTACATTATTAATATATTATATAATTTGTATGCAACCATTATTAAGATGGTATACTGTTAATAATATAATTAATATTTCGGCTTCGTTTTTGATGTTTTCGAGAAATAAAAAATAATATTACTGCATTTCTCTTTTTAAATTGTTGACCTAAATTATTTTTCGGCGAAAACTCGTATGTTTGTGATTCAATATTTATTAATGTATGATTTTAAAAAAATCGAAACATCATAAACTTTTGACATTCACTACATTTTTCTTCATTTTCAACACTGGCGCGGGGTAATACAAAAAAAATTAATCTTGAGAAAAATGTCAATAAAAACGAGGTTTTGAAATTTTAAATTTTATGTTTTTATAATGAGTCCCGCTATTTTCATTGCGATATTTTTATTTTATTTTGCAGATAGAAATATAAATTGACCAATTAAAAAGCAGCCACACTTTTGCCAATAATTTCATATCTCCTTAGCCATACATTAATTATTATGCCTGAAAGTTTTTATTGAGGATAATTTAGTAATTATCATAATATTAGACCGTAGTGATTTAAATCTAAGCCGATTTCATCTCCCTCTTTTTATTAAACGCGCGTTGTAAATTCATAATAAAAATTATCAATAAAATTAACAAGCTGAAAGATGAAACATTATGGAAGTTCATATCTAGTGCTTAATTATGTTGTCCTTCATTAGAATTCTAATGAATTTTCAAAACTTTTTATTCTGTAAAACTGTTCCCAATTTTTAATATATTTGATGGAACCGAAACTTAAAAAAGAAAAACGTCAGCATTTTAAATAAATAGCTTTGGGTCTGTGTCAGCATTTCGGTGGAGGGTCATTGATCCATTCCTGTCCTACTCTCTTTAAAGCGTTTTATTGAAATTTCGAGGTTTTTCAGCATGATGCCCAATTTTTATGAAAACTTTTCATTTGAATTCGCATCCCAGATATGTGTGCAGCAGATCTCGTTGCAAGCCGGACCATTTCTCCTAATCGTTTTCGGTTTTTGTTAAAGTTATAAGAATCTTTAAACTTCATTAAAAAACAATTATTTTCATTGTATTGCCGAGAATAAAGAATTATTTGTAAGAAAGAAAGTCCGAAATATAGTTAATTTTCGAACATCTTGCAACGGTCTGAATGGAATTTTTCAGTGGCTTTCTGGCGTTAAAGAATCTGAGCTCTGAAGCAAAGAAAGGACAAATATTTCATATTTTTACCCGATTTTAATCGCATTATTTTATCCGCCGAAGAGCTGGACGCTATTGTTGCGACTAAATAATCTTAACATCGTCGTTAACGACGATTGTTGGAAACAATCTTTCTATTGAAAGATTGATTTCCAATTGCAAGCATATGAAAATGTTTCTGCTTGATCCGTATCGCCCCGAAATTATTAATAATTTCATGGATTTTCATATTTTTAAATTTTATTTTAAAAAATTTCTGGTTTTAACTTTATTGCTTTCCGTTCCAATCTCACTTTTACCATTTAAAGGATTTTACAGCATTGTTTCTCCATAAAAATGTGATATTTTTTTGGAAAATTCGTTTTTTCATATATATATATATATATACACACACACACACAGATAATCCACTTATAACGGTTTCTTTATTATTTCCAATATTTCATGTACCGATTCAGCGAAATATTTCCACGAAGAAAATTCACATATCGGTTTTTCTGAGAGAAAATTTAGGTTAAAGCGGGGTTGACGGTCCCGGATAGCAATTTTTACGGATTCCACGGCACGACCAAAAGCGCATTATTTCCGTTATAACTACGGCAATATGTGATGTCTGCGGTTGATGGAATCCCGTTTGCCTCGCCGCGTCTTTTACATCCGCAGCTCTCGTTATAAGCGGGATTTTTTTTAAAGGTAAAAACTAATTTCTTTTACACGTTCCGATAATCTTCCGCCAATCCAGAGCCACATTCTTTCCCTTTTCCTAATTAACTTTTCGAAATTTCGAAAGTTTCCAACGAAACTTTATCCCGTAAGCCCAATTCGGTTGCATTAACAAGTTATTGAATGTAGGGAAGTTGCCGTTTAAAAACACTAAAATTATTCGCTACTTCCATAAGATTTAAATTGGTTTTTCTTTTTGTCTTTGTGTTTGTTTGTTATTGTGTATGTAAATTGGGTTTAAGACTGTTTTTATTGACCGTGATCATTACGCAGAATGTGGGAGATCTATAAATAAAAACGGTTAATGTTGGTGTTGCATTGTATGCCGTCTATGTGTACAAAGTTGCTTGTACGCGTACTTTTGCGTCTGTTGCAGCCTTGTACGCAAACTGGCACATTTCAACTTTCCACTTCTTGTTTTGGTATCAAGATTGCGTACGTGGTACCGAACTGATGCTATCTTCGGATATTAAATCGTGATTCGGCAACGCTTTTTTTTTTTTCTCTTTCTTTTTTTCCTGCGGATGTTTCGGTTCGTATTTGGCCGGCAGCGATTGCTGCACTGTCAGCATTCTCATCCTTCGCAAGTGTGCTTGTGAATCCGTTAAGATTTATGATTCACCTGATAGGTTTTTCGCTCGGTTCGTTAACGCGTTGCGAGATATTCGACCCTGCACGTTCAGCATCCGAATCTGAATGCTTTGCCTTTGGCGAAACTGTGAAATCTTGCGCGTTCATTCCGCATATGTCCCGTTTAAAAGCATGACTTTTGTTTTTTATCAGGAAAAACGCGGTTCTTTGCATGCGTGCCGTGTTACCCCAGCCCTTGGTGCTTTCAAACGAGAGAAAATCCCCAAGCTTCTTTCTAACCGATCAAAATCGCTTGCTCCTTTTTATTAGTCGCGACTACAGATAAATTTCTGTAAAAGTTTCCTCGTTATGGTGGTTTACGATTTAAGGAATTGTTATTTGAAATTAAAATAACCGTATTCTCTAGAGAAAGAGGGAACGAATTTTAATTCGAAGCATCGACTTTTTTTTACCTATAAATACAATTCTTGACTTATTTATTGTCTTTGAAAAAAAATTTTTGTTTTAATATAGAAAACGCTTTCGGCTGCATGTTGTTAATTTTACATCCCCATCGGCGATTTGACAGTAAAATATATCCAAACGTCTGAAAACGCGGTGATATTTGAAATTGGCTCCGCGACTGTGAATTGGCCGCAAGAAAAGAAAGTCTCTCCCGTGTAGTTGACTAACACCGAGGGCCTCTCAAGCCGTTTCTTTTCACATACATTTTTATATGAAAACCTGTTCGATGGCACCTGTTTTCCATTAACAGTCACACTTTTTTCAAATGGAAAACACCTATGTAAATCCGTTGGCATCCGATCAGAATTCTCGGGTTTTTTTTTTTCGCTCTCTCCATATTTTTCAATTGGTTTTTATAAATCCGTGTTAAAATCGTCTTAAAATATTTCCAAGACCGTATCGTTATTTTGACACTTCGCTGTTAGACTAAAATTAACCGATGTTGACGGTCGTGAGCACATCAAGTTTACTGATTCATTATAGCTTAATATAGATCATAAATTTTTCCTCCCGGAGTCTATTTTTGCTTTTAACGCTTTCGAAAGGCGATACCGAAAATCGGGCATTGCGTGACTGGAAGGACTAATAGAAGAGGCATCGAAACCTAAATCCATTTTCTTTGGTTTCGACGTGGGGATTTCACCGTCTCTGAAAGGAATCGAAATGTGAGCCTTTTGTTTGGCCTGTCACGACCACGTGTTTGCGCTGTAGGGTAATTGGAGGCTTTTTTCACGATATTAACTCACTCAGTTGCGGCGCGAAAGCATTTGGATGGGAATATAAGCGAAAGGACTAGATATTTTATCTGTCTTTGATTCATAGTTATACTAATTATCCAAAATCAAAAGAGAAAAGTCAAAAGAACCGCTCTTGTCTTTGTCTGTCTGCCTTCAGCAGAAGGTTTTTGTCTTTTCCCAAAGCTCTTTGTAAGTAGCTTTTTTTCCCCTTGCCGCAGAGTTCTCACTTAATTTGTTATATTAAACTCTTGCCAGACTCAAAGCTTTTAGCGTTGTCTTTGGCAGATCCACTTGTATATTTTTTACATTATTTGCTTGCTATTCCGTCAGGTAGCAGCCTGTCATTTTAATGTTGTTGAAATGTCGGCTTTCGCATTATTTCCTTTATTTCATTTGTCTGAGGCAATTCTCATCTATTTGTTTAAATCACAAAATTTTCCTTCCTTTGGAGGATTCAGTAGTCGTAAGTCTATTATCGAGACATTTTATGGCTGTCTTCCAGTAATGATATTAATAAGTTATTCCCAATTTTTTACTCGAATAAATATTTGTATTTTATCATAATTACGGCAAAAATCTGATATATGGAAATGAATATTTCGTATAAAAAAATTTTTTTGTGAAGAAATAAAATTTTGTGCATAGACTGTTACTTTCGGAGAGTATATGTTGAAGATGTTGACAAAAATATACAGTTTATAGATTGTCAAGTCCCCGAAACACTAGCTTGTAAATAATACTTATTAATTTTGTTCATAATTATGGAGATAGAATATTACGTTTTGATCTAACTGGAAAGTAATAGTTAAAAAAGCATATACATATATAGGTTTCATTGTTAATTTTAATTATTTTGTAATAGAAATTTCAAAGCTTTGAAATTGTTTTCGTATGAGAGATATAGCATCGTGAGGGAGGCTATAGATGATTTCTTTTTTTTTTTACCTGAAAAAGCAAATAATAGTGGGGGCAGTCACATTTTTTCGTTTTCGAATAATGCTAATGCCCGGACACTTCAGGTACACGCATGAATCTATAAGTTCCAGATGCTGGCTCCGTGTCTTTCTGCTTAATATGCATTTTACTCGACAGTTGGCATATCAAAAGCAAGATATAAATAATTATTTATTTTCACTGGCACGTCTCCATCACGACTTGAAAATCAGTCGACAATTATTCAAAAGCAATAAAAAAAAAAAAACTTTAGTATCTTTTTAGCATTTTCGTTCGAATGCTGCGAACAGCCTTTCCAATACATTTATATCCTCTGGTTTGATTCCTGGCCGTGTTTCCTATGCTTAACACCATATGCTGCCTCCGAATTGTTAACATACGTTAGAGGCGGTTTTTGAATTTTATTGAACACCTAATTAACAAATATTAATTTTAATTTAAATTTTCATGCACTCAGAATACAGCTGAAATTTATAAATGTGATTCTCCAATCTCGAATTCATCTGCAAATTATATATATATATATATACACATAAAATGGGACACTTGTTGCTTTAACAAGTTAACAATATGAATTTTCGGATTGGGTCAAGTAGATTTTTTCTTTTTTTTTTTTTTGCAAAATCAAGATTTTCACATTAGACAACTTTCTAAAAGTTTTTGAAAAAAGTAGAGCTTTCCCGAGAATATATATAACACGTTTAACATAACTCGCTCTCTTCTTAGGTATTTTTCAAAAGAAAAACGCATCATTTGTAACGTAAATTGTCTTATTTAGAATTCTGTGAGCATTGAAATTTTTATTATCTTCTCGCTGACACCCATAAATGAATTATTTAAAGTCAACCGCATTCGCTTAATACTTATTATTTGATAAAAGTAATTTATTAGCGGTAAAATTTCTTTTATAACAAGAACATTTCAGCACCATATTGTACCAAATTAAACTGCAAATCTTGAATTAATTAAATTTGTTATGTAAATATTTTTTTTAATTATAAAACATTTCGATTTAGATGAGAAATTAAACAGAGAACTAAACTTAAAATCTGAGTCACATTCTTATAAACTATTTACCAATTCAGTCATAACTTTCTTTGAATAATTTGCATCTTTGAAATTTATTGAGTTTTATGACTAAGTGCCAAAAGTCTGACTGTGTATGCATATTTATCGCTGTGTATTTATAAATTAATATTTATATAAAATTTAATATATTATATAAATAATAAATATAATGATAATATGTTTACATGTTAAATACAGTCTTTATCGCATATTTATTTCGCATAAGAATTACTAATGATTTAATTATAATTTAGGTTGTAAAAACCCTACAAAGATTATCTGTATATTTCGTTTAAAATAATAATGATAACTTATAATTAAATGTACAATTCCTTTACTTTTAGTTGAATATAGAATGGTAGTGTTTGTAAATTCCAATTTCACTAATCGCGGCTTGAAAGTCCAGATCGACTTTGTCCAATCGAGTTATTTATATTGTAATATTCAGTGAAGATATGTTGGGGCCATAAAGAATTCTTTTTCTCTTTTTTCCCCCCATTTAATCGGGAAAACTTTGCTTGTCAGCAGCAATTACTTTGCGGGCAACGCGATTGAATAGGAAAGTTTTTGAAACAGAAGCATTCCGCATCCGCAGAAATTTGTTGTCGGTCATCGACAATCGCCCAAAGCATTAAGAAACCTAATTCGGAACGTCGAAATTAGGAACAACAGGCATTTAAGGGAAGTCAACGTGCGGGAATGAAAAATTGCAGCCTTTAATTAACTAAGGCAGCAGATATATCGGGGAAATCATGCGGACAAGGAGAGTTTTCTCATGATCTGAATAATTCGAAGTGCCGAACTAAAAGAGGTGAAAACCCGAGATCCCGGGAAAACCGAGGGGATTTTCCCTGTGCCATTTCCAAGATGACCCCGGTTCTTAATTCGGTGCCGGAAATCGATTCCCGCTCGTCACGGACGAGCATTTTCGCCGTCGGAAAATTAAGTCCCCGAACGGAAGAATAAAGAATTTAATTTCGCTCTGGAACTTGGAAAAAAAGAAAAGTCTAAGACAATTTAAGTTAAAAAGGAAGAAGGAAAAAAAAAGGGGGGGGGGAGGAAAAAATTTCCTTGTTCGGCTGCAGCTAACAAGTCGAGTTCGATGTCATTTCTGTCGTTATTTTACCATTTCAACCTTTTCTTTTTTATCTGTTGCAGTTCCCGGCTTAGAAGTTATGTAAATAACACATTTATATTTAAATTATATGTTCATTTCAAAAGCAAAAAAAATATTCTTGGTGTTTATGCAAATTTTTGAGAATATCTCAAACGCTTTTCTTTTTACTTGATGCCAGGTTTGCGTTCCTACGGTTTTGTCATCTATTACGATTTTCAAACTCTGTCCCGGTGCCGTGCATCACGAGAGTGTACTGCTAACGAATTGACCGGAAAAACAGCGACTGCGTTTTTTTCCTTTGATTTCCTTTTCCTTTTAATTATAAAAAAAATCAACTGGCGCAACCCGCGATGCGGGTCAGATCAACCTCGCACACTTGAAATTACTAATTCACGATGCGAAGGATTCGGGCCTTTCAACCTGGAAACGTTCGATAAATCCCGGCTTTGTTTTCTTTTTATGTTTCAACTGCGATACGTGTGAAAAGGTCTTGCGAGGGAATTGATAGCGAGCTACCCCGGGTTTTCCGCACTTGTAAATATTTGCAAGAAAATTTTTGTTTCATCATCCGATCCCGAATATGTCTCTAATAATAATTATTTAACATCGACGGAAAAATCAAAGGAACGAGAGAAAAAAAAAAGTTTTTAAAACAGCTTAAGAATATTGTATTTCAAAGAAAAAACTTTTCGTTCCGGAACTGAAAATGTAACACAAATCCATATTAGAGATTTAAAAACAGCGTAAGGTTGGAATTAAAAATTTATATATCTTCCAAGTTATTTTCGCCCATTTCAGATAACTAGAATCCTTTTTCATCCTTATGTATACATACATAAAATTGCCGATTGTGAAGTACTGACCCAAATTTCTCTCCAGCGCGCTCGTACACGTTTACACGGTTCTCCACTACGGTGCATCGTCATATGTTTAATTGACATTTACACGCTGGAAATCTCATTTAGGAAATGTTTTTTCTTTTAATTGTAACTGGTTCTGTATTAATATTTTCCATTCGCAGTTTGACCGAAAGGTCACTTCTCAGATTATTTGATGCTGTACCATCCTCATAAGTCACAAAGCAAACTGAACGTATCATCTCATGGATTCTCCGTTAATACGAAATTAATGCTTATGCGTCAGAGTAAGCGAGTGTAAAAGAAATAACTGGAATGCAATTCCCCTAGTGACTTCTCTGCAATTACTCCAGTCTCCGTTTAAGAAGGCACATGGTTGTCACATATCCCGGCTATTAATCTATGAAACAAATTAACCCGGTGATTTATGTAGCGAATTAAGGCACTCCTCCGCAGGTTGCCACAGCCATGCAATTTGATTAACGAGTGCTCTCGAATGGCAATAAGATTCCGTTAAAATAAATTTCTTCCATTAAAGAATTGTACAAATGAAATATTTAAGGAATTTCGGATAATACTTGAACCTTTAAATATAACGCCACATAGCTTTTTTCCGTTCTAAAAAGCTTGCTCTCGAATTAGAGGAAGGAATTTCTATTTGAAAAAATCCCGGATCCCATGCTTGCATTCCTGGAGAAAGGGAAGACTTTTTTCTCAGAGTTTTCCTTTCGAAAAATTCAGAATTTCATCCCCCGAGTTCCACCCCCATTTCACTTTACGCTGATGCGAACTTTTTTTTTTCTCTCTTTCCCTCCTCCCCACCACCTTTAATTCCGTCCGTTTTTGCTCCTAATCATCATGCGTCACGACTTTATAAAACCCCGCCGAGGGATTTTCGTGAGGAAACCAGTGACGGAGGGAAAAAGGGATTCGGGGATGGTTTCCTTGAGTCCGCTGTGGGCATCAGGAAAAAGTGAAAAAGGTCGGGGAAAATGGTTTTTGCTATCGCGAACGGCCGATTTTGCGTATACCACCGCCAACAGGTTTTCTTTTGAGAAATTATCGAATCGGCGGATTATGTGAAAATTATTTATCATGCAATTTGTCAGAAGGCGACGTTACCGAATTCAATCAATGATTTACCTGTTTATTCCGATATTGAAATTCGTGAAGAAAAAAAAAACATTCCACATTTGGGTTAATTAAAATCAAAAAATCTTTTTTACTCGGAGAGTAACATTGTTTTCGAAATCGTGGAAGGGAATTTTAAGTGCCGCGACGCTTTTCATGTATGTTCTTATATAATTTTGCATGGAAAAAAAAAGTTCATATTGCACGAAATTCCTTTTCAACACTTTTTTCACGACTATTTATGATATCTCCAATAATTCTACACTTTTCGGATCGCTTCGGCATTAAATTTTCACGGGATAATGCATAATAGGAAATGACAATTTAATTTCTGCCTTATGGAGTTGTTCGAAAATGAAGAGAAAACCCTGAAGTTACGCGTTACATAAACACATAAAAGGTTGGTTGTTTTTTCAAAAAATATATGTATACATTTTTAAAAGTGTAAAATAAGAGCCGGATAAAAAGGTGAAACATTGTTCGGAAAAAGGTCTCCCAAACGAAATTTTATGGTTTCATATCTCTATAAAAAAGCAAAAAAAGGTTTCATAGCCTTAATTAATTCAGTTCTGAAATTCTTATTTCCTGCAGTTAAACTGTGCCTCGTACACACTTTATGCTTATTTTTACTTTGGTAATTTTTAATACTTTACTACGATAGATAAAAATATCCGGACAAAATGAAATTTTCTTGCAAGTAAACTAATTTCATTTTTTTTAATTTCGTTTGTTAAAATGTTTCTGTTTAAAAAAATTATAAAAAATTTAAAATTTTTAAAATTAAAAACACTATACGTGCCTAGGAGTATATAGCCTTTGTTACGTATATAAAATATATACGAATTATGTATACGTATTTTACGAACCCAACTGAAAATGAATGCACCATGCATTTAACTTGGATACGGCATTTAATATTACCATTGTACTAATACCATCTTTTTGTATATTATTATTGTGTTATATAATAGTGTATATATGAAGAACACATTATCAACATTTCGAATCTTTGATCAAGTTGCCGCTTTTTAATATCACTGGTTATTGTATAATAATGTCCCATCATAAAACCAATAATATTTATCGAAAAATTAATTATGTTAGAATTTTAAATAAAATTATTTTTTATCTGTTTGGTTTTCAGTTTGTCTAATTTATGATAACAAAATGATTCATAAAATATTCAATACATTAAAAAAAAATATAAACTATGGAGAAAAACCAAATGGCTATTCTAGTTTGATTTGAATTAAACCGGCGATTAACAACTAATCCACATAAGCTGATATTTGGAAAATGGATAAAATATGTCAATTAAATAAATAAATAAATAAATTTGGAACCGGATATTAGTTATTTTTATACGCTAAGGTTCTGAGCTTTTTGATTCGAATTTTAATTCCTAAAGTAATTTTCCGGGCAATTCCATCAAATTTTGGTATTAAAAAAAAAAAAAAGTTGTACATGCATGAATCCAGTACAAATTTTCATATTTATTTGATTATATGTATTTAAAATTTCAGTTTCTTTTTCAACTTGGTGAGATATAACTTACATATAAATAAGTTATCATTCATGCGTTAAATAGATTCTACATTTAAAAAAAACGAACAAATAGCTGAAATTCAGAGAGAAAAGAAATATTACAGCAATGTGAACATAATCAAGACATGAGATCTCCCGAAACATATAGATAAATAGAGCGATATCGAAGGAAAAATATTTGTAGAATTTTTTTTCTCATAAGAGATTTCTTTTTTTTTAATGTATTGTTTTGTTCGATATTAGTTATAGCAATTGCCAGTCAAATACATGTTTTTAAATTATACGTTTTTAATTATTGTAAGATAAGATGTATGGAAAATGCAAACGATCAATGTAAAATATCCAACAGTGAGGAACTGACAAAAAGGCGTAAACTTTTTTTTTTTAATTTTTCGTATATTTCCCTCACCAGAAATAAGCAATTACAATGAGTGCGAAAACTCCTAACCTTAGACTGTTTTAAATTTTTATATTCCCTAATTGTCTTTCATACAAACAGGACGACAGCCATAAAATAATTAAACCCAAAATATATTTTTCTTTCGTTATGTTTTTGTGTGCCACATTTTTAAATTCCTTTATGGTTACATTTGAAAATTTTGGATTTGTCTTTTACACCGTTCGCCTTTCATGAATCACCACGTAATCAAAGTTAAATTTATAAGAACAATCGTTATTTATTGAATATTCGAAACTTTAACAAAATTCAAAGTTTAAGATCATCTAAAACTTATTGTTTGGTAATGGGGTAAGGACAATAGGTTTATACTCAAAATGTGTGAAGCAATGGGATGGATTACACTTTGGAAAAGTTCACAAACGCAGTTTAAGTTGTTCCATGCTTGGTGCATCCTTCGAATTTCTCATTCTCGTTCATTGTCTGTGCTTTAGAGCACGAGTTTCAAGGCTCTGTCGACTTTCTCTGAATCGTCAGAAATTACTGTTTTCCCGGTACCTTGTGCCTTACTTGAAACTCTTGTCTCCCGTCAAACTGACAAACGTTATTAATTTTTGTTACGGGAGCACTTTTTGGCGGGTCTTGTCAGCTCTAATCCCTTCAAGAATTTGGGAAAATTAATGCCGGACGATGTAATTGCTTGAACGAGAAACTCGCGAGTTTGGTATTCCAGAATTGATGCAATTACCCCGAGCCGCATACTCAATCGGTCACGAAGTGCGCAGGATGGAAGAAGGATTGTCGGGGGTACAGCACAAGAAACTTCTACAAATTTCAAAATAATTAAATAAAAGTACTAGACGTTCCTTATTCACGAAAGTGTTGGCCATTACTCAAAATGAACCGGAATTTTTTTTAAAAGTAGATACCTTTAGTGCTGTTTAACCACACGAAAAATTTCAACAGTAATGTCGTTATGTGTATATCTTTTTAAAAAATTAAAACAGAACTGTAAGCATTGAAATAAACTCAGATCCTTAAGAGCCTTCACATGCATCACTTTAATCCTATGGGAAATAATGAATATTTACAATCAAATTATTTATTTTCCACAAAAAAGTGGGAGTTTTGCCTCACTCATGAAATACATATAAGATTTGTAGTCCGCAGGTATTGCCTTACACTGAATTGATGTGTGTCGAGCTGAAATATAATAGGAGGCCTGTAAATGTTTCTTATGGTTTCTTGTGAGAAATGAAGCCTCCGTAATTGCGATACTGCCCAGAAAGTTTCGATAGAACATAAAAAACTAAGAGCCTGTGATACCGGAAAAGTGCTCAGGAAACGTACCAGAATATATGGCAGTTTGGATTGAAATGCAGGAGAATATAAAACGGCGAATGGCAGAAGCCAAACTTGCGCTAGTCACAGTGGTTTTCCACGGTAGTTGGGGGAAGTCTGGAATACTGGAGAAAATCAGACTCAAAAAAAAAACGTCTATTCGAGGTTTTGGAATTCCCTCGTCCAACATCTAAAGTAATCACTGCGTCGTGTGCCCTTTCTCCGTCTCTCATTTTCTCAGTGGGGCATGTTTATACAATGTATATATAACAATACAACGTAACGTGGTATATATTTGTGTAATGCCAAATCATTCCCGGAGAAGGCTTCGTCAAAACGACAAAATCAAATTCATTGAGTGTTACGAAGCATCTTCCGTCATTAGCATTAATTTCAACTGGCTCATTGTCGCGGGAAGAAATCTACCCGTGTGTCATGACGCGCCGGGATAATCACGTGAATAAAATCATATTTTTGGTGCCAACATTACGAGTTAAAAAGCATCCTTGTTGCAAATTAGGATATGGAGTTTTTTCCCTCAGTTATTTCAGTCTTGGCTCTCAGCTTTGAATATCATCGAAAAAATATTATATTTGCAAATAATTTATTTAAAGTTGCCACGTATACGATGAGAAATCCTCATTAGTTAATTTTGCATCAGATTTGCCGATCTGTTTCGAAAAAGATCTCCTCGGTGCTCATTTGCAATTCGACAAAAGATTGTCTCGCCATAAGATTCGGAACTGTTTTTATGTTATTTGCCCATTGAGACGGATATAATTTTATTCTGCTCATCGGATTACTCCGTTTGATTGTTTAAATTTACAAAAGTTTTTTAGTTTCCTCCTTGTTGATCAGATAGTTGATTAATAATAATTGATAAACTCAATCAATTAGTTGCTTTTTTCATTTTTCTTTTTGAAATGCCTCAGATGAATATATTTTGCGATTGCAGTTTCAAAATGGAGGCGTGTTTATGCGGTTCTGGGGGATATTTGAAAAAAAACACTTTATTTTGACGCATTTTTATCTTTGATTCACTGTATGAATAGTAAATTTCCATAATAAGACTTTTAAATTATAAAATTTTTCACTCCCAAATTCATAAGGAACCAAAAACGAAGTTGAGATACCTCAAATATGTTTTCCGGTCAGAGTCCTCTGTTGTGCTTCCTTTTTCCCTTCCCTTTTCTGCGGGTTTTTGTCAGAAAGTAATTGGACGGGTCATCATTTGATGAAAATAAAGTGATTTCCGGATATTGTTTCCGCTCATCCGTGATTTGACCGCTTTTTCCCGCAGGATACGTTCAGCTAGCTTTTTTAATATGTTCTCTGCGCTGTTATTCCTGCAGGAATTGCTGCTCGTCGCTAACGAAGTGTATAGCTGAAGACTCTTTTTGTGAGATTTAAATTGGATGTAGAAGAAAACAAAAATCTTTGCTTAACTTTTCCTTTGTTTGCTTCCTAGTTTCCTTCTCTCTCCAGTCATTACAACATAAAATGTTAACTTAAATGAAAGGCTATTTGTGCCATTTCTTTGATCTTTATCTTCCCTTCGATTTCTCCAACTTACATTCCTTACACAGAATTTTCATGAAAGACTGCATTCAGACAATGTTCTGTCGGATGTGATTTTCTTTTTATTTGCCGTTATCGAACGGCAGCACTTAGTACATCGCTCACGTACATTGATACCTCATTCACATAATTAAAAGCAACCCGTACATCAGTGTGTTCACTTACGTGAAGATTTAACTGAAACTCTTTTCTAAACAGTTACAATAATCGAACGAATGATTGCGATTTTTGCATTTAGGGTTTGTTGCCAAAAAAAAATTCAGTTTTAAATCACAAATTGAAAGCGTTTTTTAAATTTATGTATATAAAATAAACGTTTATATTCTTACAATTTCATTACAAAAAAAATTAGAATAAATATCAAACATGAATTACACTCTTTTACTTTCGCAGGCATGAAAATGTTGAATTATTAATAAAATTAACGAAAATTCCATTTTACCTATTTTTTCCTTTTTAAAAATGCTGGTCTCGTACATTCGGTTTTAAATTATTAATTTAGTTCATGTGGCATAAATAAAAAAATTTGTAAGACTTTAAATTCTTTACCGATATTAATGCATATATTTATCAAGTTGAAGGGTGTTTCGCTAAATGTCAATATTGCATTGTCATGTATCAAAACTTTATTTCTGAATTTGATATTACCAATATATGGTTACATGAGAACTGTGTTACTTACATTCGTTTGCAATGAGAAATTTAGATTAAAGTAAGTTGACCGAAAATTAAACTTCACAGCCTAGGCTGCACTGGAATGGAGAACGAATCTGCATTAATATCGCGATATCGTGTAATTTAGACAGTCACTTTCCTTTAGTCATTTCAGATTTCATATTAATATCCTTGGCTAGTAAAGATTTGAAATGAAATTAAAGCGGCATGACCGCGTATATGTAACATTAAAAAGGTGTTTCGGTTTTAAAAAATTTATTAAATATGACAAAAAGAGGTTTGTTTGGCTTGTTGAATTTTTTTTTTGATTGCAAAAATGTGTTTTATGCATTACCTCGCTTCCTTAAATATTTTCCCTACGCTATTTCAAATATTTTCATAACCGTGCAGAATAATTCGATTGTTCCCAGTTGCATTCATCAAAACAGAACTTTCTTTCTTATTTAGATCGCTTAATTAACCCGAAGTTCGTACAGGGGAAATCTTTTAGATTAGGAATTTATTTATTTATTTAATTTTGAATTTAACAATTGCTATGCAATTACCTTTCGAAGTTTTATAATATTTTTATTCCTTGAACAGTGCTCTCCAACAACGGAAGACTTGTTGCTGACGATCTACTTTCCCCCTTATCCGGTAGGGTTTGCTTTTCTGCATTAAACTTACACGAGTGCCTTTTTCCGATAAGTTAGTTTAAGGTTTGGTTTTATATGAAATATAAAGCGAATAAAGTTTTAAAACCTCTCCGTTATTGATTTTGCCCAAAGGCCATTTTTACTGTTTGCAATGCCAATTCGAAATCTCTCCATCCGATCCAACGTTTTCATTGGCTCTTGAAGTTGATTTTTTTTTTTTCCACTTTGTATCAGAGAATTGTTTTATCGGTAAAGTTTTCCTCTTTTTCCCCGCACTGCTACACTCTTTTCTGTCTCATTTTCCATGCTGGAAAATTGGAAAAATTATTATTTTTTTTCTTCTTTTTAATCGATTCTTTTGATTAAAATATTTTGCACGGCATTTGCAATTGATTTGGCGTGCAACTTGGTTTTGCATTTTGACATAAGCGGGAGAAAAATTTTGCTGCCGTTGCCGAATTTAAATGATATAATGTAATAACGCGTTATCGATTGCCTGTAATGGTGAAATTTTTTCTAAATACAGATGCATAAAATTATTCTAATGTTATCGGAAAAAATGTCGCCCATGGCAACCGGAAACGGTAATTTAATATCACATCGCATCAGTTCCTTTTGAAATGTAAAACAGTGATTATATGTCGATGTGTGTTGAATGTTTTATCTTGCCTCCAGAAAATTTCGAAATATGTAATTTAACTAATACATTTATTAGAAGAAATGAGTCTGATGCATCTGCAGTGAGAGTACATCGTTCCGCAGCAGCGCTGGCTTTTTGTTCTTGAACATTCTGATCTGCATTACGGCGTGGGGAATTGTTTTAGTGCAAACCCCCAATAGTAAATAAAAAAACAAAGCCTAATATTCATAAAGTAGAAGGAGAATAAGAAAGTTTACTTCCATAAAATGGAGAAAGTCATCTAAATATTTTTACTCCTGTTGGAATAGCAATGATTGTAGTGGCTGAAGTAAAGTAAGCCCGTGTATCAACATCCATTCCTATAGAAAATGTATGATGTGCCCATTCAATAAATCCTAAAATTTCAGTTGATATTATTACATAAATTACACCTAAAACGCCAAATGATTCATTTTTTCCTCTTTCTTGAATAATAACATGAGAAATTACACCAAAACCAGGTAAAATTAAAATGTATACTTCTGGGTGACCAAAAAATCAGAATAAATGTTGATATAAAATTAGGTCTCCTCCTCCTATCGGGTCAAAAAATCTAATACTAAGTTTTCGATCTATTAAAAGTATAGTAATGACCCATCTAGAACGGGTAAAGAAAGGAGAAGCAATACAGCCATGGCACACCAGAGGAGCGAATCAAAACCTGTCTCAGAAAAATACAAAAAAATTTTTTTATTCTCGCTTATAGAAAACAATCTATTATAAATTCCAATTTAATAGCTCCCACCGCAAGATTTTTCCATCTCCTTTTCTCTAATGGGTTATTTTCGATTTTAACCGGTATTTTCTAGTGCGGAAAAAGGTTGTCCCGCAGAGGATTATTGATTATGACATGATTCCCGTCGAGATTGCTAAATCGGAGAAAGATGGGCAAAACCGGAAAAATAACGGCGGCGGGGGAGGATTTCCTCCCTTTCCAGCATCCCTTTTTTTCCTTCCTTGAAGATTTCCATTCCAGAAACCTTTCGTCCACTTTTCCTTCCGTCCCGAGGCGAACGGACAATGTACGCGACTCATCCATAACGCTTAAAGAAACCTTAGCGCGTGTGATCCCCGTTGGTGTAAAAAAAGGAAAAAAGAAATTTTTTTTTTCTTTTTTTCTACCACAGCGCGCAGATGTTTAGTGCAATATGAAATAAAGAAAATTTCTGAAAATTAAATTTTAATTTTGAATACGAAAACGCTTATTGAGGGGGCTTGTTTTCTGATTATGAGCAAGGCTTTTTAGTTTCTGAACTTAGAAAGGGATTTATTCAAAGGAAAATCCTTCCATTGTCAACAGAACTTTCATTCAAACTTTTTGCTAGATAAATTAAAAGCGGTTTATAAAAAAAAATAACAAAGGAATTTAGGACATGAACGCTAAAACAATAAATGACCCTCTCTTTAGTTGGAGAAAACTTATGAAGGTGGGCATCAAAAAGAAATGTTCAGTTAAAGCTTTAAAAAAATATCTTATTTTTTTAAAAAATTAGAATGAATTCCCCGGCCTATTATAATTAACAGAGCTTTAATTTATTATACTTTTGTTATTTTTGCTATGCATCCAAAAAAGGATTCATGAATTTATTTTGTACAGGGAGACGATTATCCAGTGGTAAAACCGAGGGAATTGTTCTTCTTTTTCCTACAGTCATCACATAATCGAATTAGAATCCGCTTATGTATGTGCACCTTACCATGAACGCGATTGAAATTAACTACGCTGCAATCGGGCCGTTATTACACCGTAAATGTTGCATTATAAACGGGAAAAAGTTTACATACAAAATTAATGTTTATTAATTTGGTTGAATCCCGAATTCAAAGCTAATTAAGAAATTCGAAAACTATATAATAAATATTTATGTAATCCATAAAAGACAGATTTCTGCTAATTGCGTTTTTTTTTTCATAATGCTTTCATTAATATGAAACCATTTTCTGCATCCGGAAGGCTAGAGTATAAAAGTTTTTAAAAGCATAAGAACTGCATTTCCATAATCTCTATTATCCAACGTTTTGTTGTGAAATAGTTCGATTAGGGTCCAAGAGCTCCAGTTCACTCTCTGGAAATGATTTATTTTGATTTCTAGATATTTTCAATTAGTAAACTAGTGGAAAGTAATAATTAACTGCATTTGCCCTTTTAATAAAGCTTTTTTTTATTCACGTAACTATACAATTGTATTAAATGCTTAAGGCTTTTAAAATTTTTCAGTACAAGGTTTAAAATTAATTAACAAATATATACATTTTCTAAATATATATATGTGTGTGTATATATATATGTGTGTGTACAAACACATATATTTCCTCCTCCCACTGGCAGACTTTCAATACAAAATATCGGTATATTAAAGCTTTACCCATTTTCACGTGGGATGATAAAGGGAAAACCATCTGTTTTGGTAATCGATTCGTGCATTGCGACACGTTTACCCCTGGGTTCTCATCCTTCATTCCCTTGCCAAAATCCCTTCGCATATTAACATGCCTCGAGAGGATTTTAATAATAAAATAACGCAAAATATTCTTTGAGGCCCCCCCCCCCCAAAAAAAAAAATAAAATAAAATAGTAAAAAAAATATGGATTTTCCATAATCGGCGTATTCAGTACAGAGAACAATGCTGTAAGAATCGGGGCTCTAAATTTAATAAGCTTAATTTAGACAGATGAAGGCACATAGAGATTTGTCTTTTATAAAATACGCAGAGAAACAGAAGAGCACAAGCACCATAGCAAAAGTCGCAATCTCTCGCGTTTAGGAGTCTCCTGAGAGTAAAACGTTGAAAATATTTGTTGGGTACCATAGAAATGGTATTATATAAAACGAAAATACACGACCGCAAAACGCCTTTAAATTCTGATATTCGACAAAATGGGACTTTGAACTGAATTAATGAAGTACAGAAATTGCAGGTAGAATAACTTATTATTATTATTATTATTATTATTATTATTATTATTATTATTATTATTATTATTATTATTATCATCGTCTCAGTTTCTGTACCTGGTTTTTTGCGCATCCGGCTTGCCAGAAGGGTTGTCTGCTGTCAGTGTCGGAATGGTTTACAAATTTTCGGACTCTGGTGGCATGTTTTAATGATTATCACTCTTTGCATTTTGCTTGTGCCTACGTTCCTGTCAGAGAATGGAATGTGATTCCTATTGCTGACGTTATAAACGGCATTCAGAATTAGAACGTCGTTCTGCTGACGTTCTTCCTTTTCCAAATTTGTCTATCGTCTCTTGCCCGTGATCTGTTTGTCTTTTCTTTTTTTTAAAAAAATATTTTTTTTCTCACATGCTTTTGTCGTTGGAAAATTGCGATGTCCGGCTTATTATTATTGTTTCATTGAATTTTGTAAGCTATAAATTAACTCATTTCAAATAAGATGTCATTTAATTGCATTATAAAAGGGTTCTTTATCAAATTTAATTACATCTTGCTTGGACACAAGTGTCCTCGACGTTTGCCAAAAGGGGAGATTAAATGTAATATAATAAATTTATAAGTTAACCAATTAGCATAATATTCTAGAGCAAAAAATATAATGGAACAGTGCGGGCTTTTATCTGCCGAAGTATGGAAAGATTAAAAACGATTTAATATAAGGCACACGCATGAAACCTTTCATATTATACTTTGAACCTATCATAGAGTCTTTTGCGTTTTTTAGATATAGTTGCCTCAAACAGTGCATCGATGGTAGGGCATTATAAACAGTTGCTCACCGTCGCGTAAACCGGCTTAAAGCTAACGCTCTGCATAGGCATTCGCAGAAGAATTTTTACGAGCGAATGCTGATACGTTCAGCAATGACCTGCTTCAGTTGATTAGATAAAAACAGAAATACTTCTTGGCGCAATAAATATTTGAAAAACCATTTCATTCTTATTAATGGAACACCGGGTCGTATACTTCAACGATCGATTAATGTATAATCGATTCCAATTTTCTCCAAGGGTTCTGCAATTTTACCTTCACTTCCTTCGCTCCCCCCCCTGATACCTCCACGGAGAAGCGACAGAATTTTCTTTTTAAAACAACAATTTTTTTTTCTTTTTCGTGCGCCGGTAGAATGCGCCAAAACCTCTTACCCGACAGCGAAAAAAAAGAAAAAGCAAAACAATAACTAAGCCAGGGTAATGAAAAATGGGAGTCGGAAATCAAACCGCACTGTCGGGGGGGAACCCCCCCCCCCCTCCCCTGCCTAGTGTAATTTTCAAGTGCCGCAAAAACACGGAAAATTTAAATTTTTTAGGTCAGCGAAACGTGCGGAACATTTATCTTGCAGCAACTTATAAAAGTCGAGTGACCGCAGAAAAGAGGCAGAATTATGTGGCGATACATTTTGCTGACGACGTGGCGTCTTATCGTTGTTTTGGAGGTTTCGACGCCGGCCCAATCCCAGGTCGGGAGATTTGTGAGCTTTTTCCTTGCGGGGAAAAACCTTCCGAAAATTCGACCTGAAGAAGTCCTTTGGGTTTTCCATTATGTTCATCCGCATTATTAATCTACAAGTTTAAACGTTTCGCCCCGCTTTATTTAATGCGGTTCGATCGATCTGTTATTTTACGTGATGATTTCTTTTTAAAACGTTGTTCCATTAGACTGTTCGAAATTCCCCATCAGAATATTATACTGAAAAATACGTTGCTCTGCGATGCATCTTGCGATTGCTTTTACATCGAGAAATAAAAAATTGTTATGTTCCGTAATGCATATACATAAAAATATTTTATTTATAATTATCTTGGATGATAAATTCCTAATTGTGTCTAAAACGTGTTTCAAAGTCCGTTCACGAACCCGTCCATACCATATTTTCCATCCGAGTTTATTAATTTTCGAATAATTTCAATTTAGAAGCGCAGCATTCAAATCCGGAATCCGTGCCTTGACAGACTGTCAAAGTTCCATCGGCGAATAAAACAACCGATTCGAGTTTCCTTTAAAGATACATCTATTTTGAATAAGGATAAATAAGTTGCCTCCGACAATCGACTGCTGCCACTAGCCCGGGAAAAGTATTTGAAAAAGGGTTTTTCCGCGCAAATATATTTCGCGTGGAGGCTAAGGAAAGGGAAAGGATGAGAGGAACTTCATATGCCCGAATTTTCAAAAGCAGCAACAAGTACCGGGGCGAAGTTCCGAAATGCTGTTCAGCAATGCGTGAAGGGGATAAACCGGGAACAGGGAGCCCCCCCCTCCGGCAGTTAGTTTTCCGACAGAAGAAACCTTGAACCGTTTTGCAACCTTTTGTAGCAGCAGTGCTTTCCTCCTACCCATTGTTTAGTCCCATCCGTTGTTAGTCATAAATCATCCGGAGACGTTGCTCTCCGACATGTGACCCACAACATTTTATTAGGCGTCCGTATTAAATTTAAGAGTCTCGACAGTGTAAATTAATCACGTTAGCGGCAAAGAAACAAATCCTTGGTGTGTCAAGTTGAATGTTTGCGCTCCCGCATCTTCGAGGTGACTGCCTTGTGCCTGTGAGAAACGCGTGAGAAGTTTCCCTGCAACCGAGCGTGTGCACTCCTCAGCACCTACACCCACTGATTTGTCAGCTTGTTTTTTCCCCTTGCCTTCGTTACGGCTTAAGGACTGCTTATTCTTATTGCCTGCGTACCGGTCATTTGCGCAGACGCCCGAACCGGAGTGGGAGCAGATTCGAAATCCTTAACAATAAACGAAACAATCGTTTCGGGTCGAAAAGTTCAACAAAACTTTCAATCAGAGGAAGAAAGCATAAATGGAATAATTATCCTTTTACCCCGGTAACATTATATTTGCTTTTTTGAAACTTCTGCCTTCTTCGTAAATCTCGTTGCATTAACAACAATGAACGCTCCTTCTCCACTTCGGGTTCAGGGTGTTCAGTCGACTCTCCCGTAAACGTGAAGATTTTTTTCAATGGACGTTCAATGCCAAAGAAATTTTTCTGCACGGAATCTTCTGACTGAACATTAAAATCAACATTTACAATTTATCCTTCTCGATTCCTTTTATTTTTTTTCCTGTGACGCTTGACGCAATGCGAGGACGTCGCATGGAGTCACGGAATTTCGCGTTGTCCGGAATATTAAACGCAATCTTCCTTTTTTTTTTTTTTTCCGTTTTTGCGCGATATTTCCCCTGCGTCAGATCGCGTAATGATGCGCCACCAACATTTCGGGGGAGCTGCAAAATCGCCGGCTTTGCGCGTCCCGAAATGCGATTTCCGCGGCATTCAGCGTCCCTCTAAAGCGGCGTCGCTTTTCCAGTTTCTTCATTAGCGGCTCCCATTTTTCAAAGGCTTTTAAACGCGAAATACCTTTTTCACTTTTTCCCCCCCATCTCGGTTTGTGCCTTTTTATCCTTTCCTCTTCCAAATTGAAATTGTCGCATTTCGCGAGTCTCCATTTTCTCGGACTCCCTCCCGCCTCGCCGGACTCCCTGATGGAGATATGTCCGCTCGAAAATGCCCTGCATTTTGTAATTTCTTAGGTTTTTAAAAATTCATGACGCGACGCCAAAAAGGAAAAAAAAAACTCCCCCTCGACGGAGTGGGAAATATTAAAACAATTTATGGTCCTCGATTTCTCGGGGAAATTTTTCTTGCCGCCGCCCAATCCCGCGCCATATTTAAGCTAAAAATCAAGGAAAACAGATAGCCCCGGAATGACGTCAGATTTACAGAATGACTGAGGCGAGTCAGAATGGGTTACTCTGATGTTTTTCGCAGATGACGTCATCAAGCGCGGAATTTAATTTGGCCGAAAAACGAGGATTTGAAAAAACTCCAATAATGACGTGGATCTTTCATCATCACCTTTTCCTTAGTTTCCTTATGTAAATTATTCCTTATCTTCTTCCTTTTAAATATTACCGGGCGAAAATCCTGCTGTTGCACCCTTAAATCGAATGTCGATCGACCCATTAAAAGCCCTTTTATATTCACCATTGCAGTTATTGAACATAAGGAGTAATCCAATATCAGATTCTCATAATTCTTCATAATGTACTTTTTAATGCTTAAATAGAATACCCGGCAATAAAAACCTAGGCGTGAAATTCAATATGCAACCGTGAGTTATAAATCTGAGAGGCTTTTCATTTGGCAAGCAAAGTCCCTGATATGAAACATGAGTTATTTAAAATCATGAAACACTTCTCGGATAAATGAACGGCTTTTTTCTTTTTTTTTTTTTTTTAAATAGACTTCCGGAGAGCGTCTCAAATAATAAGCACATAGGAAAATATTTATTAAGGTTTGTGACCTAGCAATAATAATCGTAAAATTGTCAGATTTATGGAAAAATGCAGGTTGAAAACCCATGCGAGCGCAGGCAGATTGAGCGAATGTTCAGACATTGATTCAAAGACAATATTGGATATTTTGAGGGCTTTTTTTTTGCCTTTACGGAAATGTTTTAAGGTTGACATGGGAGGAGACGTGTCCTGCCCAGGGGAATGCACATAAACTCTAACTTTATTGAAATAATTTCATTATAGCGAGGTGAAGCAATAAATCCGGCAGAGCAAAAAGTGTTTCCCTACATGACTGGCAGACGTGCGAACATAATTCGGGAAAAAAAAATCCCATCTTTTACGTTTTATTTCGAGTTCTTATTAAATGCCATATAAAATTCGAAAACGATAATGGAACATGAATAATATAGAAACAGCCCCTTCTCCAGGGGTTTCCTGCGGCAAAACTGATTCTTCGTTTATTCAACAAAAATATTTTTCAGGTGGAAAAAATTAAAGAATCAAACATGTTTCGACGCCGTACATTTACTGGAACATGAAATTTCGACTAAGCAGGATGATTTCAGTTCAGAAACTCAATCCTGTGGGTGCCATCGATATTTTTCTCGGATCCCGCGTTCGAGATTGCGGTTATTATTATTTTTGCCTTTCCTCATGCTTAATTGGAAATTGGTTGCTTATGAAAACTGAATTTGCGAACGAGGTTTTAAATTTCTGTACACTCGCATGATCTGTAAAGTTGGTCAAAAACATAAAAAGGAAAATGAAAAAGCAAAATCGTTTTGCAAAGAATACTACGGTATTCTGCAGATCTTAACGCCACCGTTGTTGCTGAGACCGAGATGATCCAGTGACCTGTTCCACGTCTTCCATTTTAGAATGCAAAATTTTTTGACCTCCTGACGTTAGCTGCGGAAGATCTCCAAAAGGGAAATATCCTCTTGTCGCTCTTCCAATTCAGACTACTTGAATGAATGCGGCCGACAGCTGGAGTAATGCTTCCGACAGCGAACCCAGAATATTGTCTTTTTTTTTGCTTCTGTGAATTAGAAAAATGACTCCCGCATTATTCCTGCATCTCAAATATGGGACTCCACCAATATTTTTAAACGTCAAAAAGAAAAATTTTAAATGTTTTGCTTGGCGAGAAATCATCACGCGACTAGGGAAAACGGAATCGGGATCCTTCCAGCCTTTTCTTTCTGCGGAATGGTGTTTGTCTTCACTCTTCTCTATCCTGTTAAGCACAAAGAGGAAGAAGAGCTTGAATGACAGTCATCCTCAAAGATTATTTATAGTTTCCCAGTTAAGTTTCATCCTTTCAGTGCTGCGCTCGCATAAATTGCATCCCGGAAAGTGCCTCAGATTTCGAAAAGCGGTCCCGAATACATCAGTCCCTTTGCTTTACGGTAGTTGGACAGGTTTGAAAATGTCTTTTGACTCTGAATTCGGGTAACCTGACGCGGGGAATGTGAATCATTAACAAGTATGAACGACAGCCGTCTGACGGGAAATCCGTGCTGTCACCCTAACGAAAAAACAATAATGCCTATCGGAATATTTTTTTCTTTTAGATCCCCGGTCTGTATTCTGTGAAGATTTTTATTTTACTTTGGTTGAAGGTAAATTATGGTTATTCCCTGTATTTTTGCAGACTTTCCCGGGACAATACATTCCTTTCGCTGATGCCAGAAACGGTCAACTCTCACGCTTGGAATTTGTTTTTACTGAACGCCGTTTCCTTTCGAGTGATTTAAATTAGAGTTCCATTAGATTTGACCTGCCCTCCCGATCCTTTTTTGCTTTCTCGAACTTTGGATGAAAATTTATTTTTCCTTTCGAATATATCGAAAAAGTTAATTTCATTTGCTTTTATTTATTTTACTATTTAGCATCTTTTGTAGGCGGAAAAAAGAAAGTAGGTAGCTCTCGGGAAAAATTTTGTAAAAAAAAAAATAAAATAAAAAGAATAAGAAAAGGATCCTTGCTGGTATATGAAATATTAAGTATTCTCTCTTAAAGTGAGATTCTTTTTCAGAGCATTTTACGTTCTCGAAAATAATTCTGAGATTCTCCTGTTTTATATCAGTATAACTCAGTAAGAGGTCTAAACATTCTGTAGAAGCTGAATGAAAAAATATTGAAAGATTTGTGAATCAGGGAATTTAATGAATCGTAGGATAGTTATTCCTATTCCGTGAGGGGAGCATGATTTTCATATTCGGGGGTGTAATCTCCGCTTAGAATATTTAGAAAATGCATTATAACTTAAGGTTTATAAGGTGGAAAGTCTGCATTCTAACACGAAATCGTACAGTTGAGTACATCGATGTTATGCGGCTTAGAATATATTTGTATTGTGGTTTAGGATCTCTCGGGAAAGAATTTAGTGAATAAAACTTGTTCTTTTGGCAATTTCTTTTGAACGTATTTGCGTTTGCCGAATTGTAACATCTGTAAACATGCGGTTGTATATAGGAAGAAGGGAAATGGCAAAGACATTACAAATCAGTTCTCTAAAATAGTTTATGCGACGGGTAATGTTATATAAATATATATCGTAAATATGTCGTTTGTATATTTTTTGTATTTGAAGAAAAGCCGGGGCTTGATCTTTTCGCTGATGGCATCACAAATGCATGCTCAAAAAGCCTCGACCCGATGTGATGCCTGCATCCAGCAGTAAAGGGAGCGAGAGCCTTTCTGCGGACGTCGAATGCAGCAATTCGCATCCCAAGCGAATAATTTTACAAGGCAAAATAAATAACTTGCTAATTGCATGAAAAGCTCCAGAGTCCGAATACAAGCATATTTTCCCTTTGCTAGGGGATGCCCTTTGCGGAAAAATTAAATTTTAAAAAAAAAAAAATAAAATAAAAGGAAATTTGTTAATTTTGAATTGTGCTTAATCACCGAGTCTTTTACATTCGGACAATTTTTGCGAAAGTTATATATCATGAGTACCTTAGAAAGTAAAAAGTATTTATACAACAAACTGTACTATTTGCCGTTAATTTCCATGAAAACAATCTTTCAATCAATAAATTAAATATTAATTTTTTTAAAACACGAAAATATTAAATCAAGCGAAAAATAAGGTAATCTCGTAATAGGTATATTAATGTAATAACCAATAATATATTCTTATTGAACAGGCTAATATTGTTGGGAATAGAATATTGATTGCATCGAATCACAATTTATTTTATCACTGGAATTTCAAAATAAATTTATTGCTCCCCTTTGCGTGTGTCATATAAAAACATTATTTTTGCCTGGAACCTTTTTTTTTTTGGCATTATGGCATTCCGATAGAAATGCTAATGTCTCTAAATCATTAAAGAATTAATTTAGGTTTACGCGTGAGTTTTTCGGACCTGTTTCTCCTTCGAAAAAACAAGTTGTTAGGTTAACTCCAGATATTTTCCACCTTCTGAGCCCGGAGGAGTAACGAAGAGCAACAACTGATCAGTTATCCAATACCCAGGCGGAAATAGAACAGTTACATAAACGGTTTTGCCATGCAAATGAATGGTTTCCAATAACAAACCCGGTGGGATAATTCAATTTCGAGCCTCGCATAATTAGTCCCTTTCGAGAGCTCCCGCCATTGTGCAAAATATATAACGAAGGCGAGGAAGCGTTCCCGTCGTGCGTGTTCTGCAACTTTGCGGAGCATTACTGCAAGGGCGAATTCGCGCCAAGGTCCCGGAAATGGGAAACGCGGACCGGATTTGGGCGGGGCGGAGAACGACCGCTGCTGCTGCTGCGGATCGCGGAGAGGTACCCGCGCCATGAAACCGTTTTTATGTTATAACCAACTTGCTGCCGCCATTGTAAAAACGGCTCCGACGGAAATTTCTCGCCTTTACCTGCTTGTATTCTGCCGCGGAGGAGGATGGAAGCTGTGCGCGCGTTAACAATGATTTTAATTAAGCCGCTTTTGGCGGTAAGCGTCAAGAAAACCCTCCGGCGAATTTCTCGGTTTCGCCTTTCGATGCATTTAATTAAGATATTTTCCTTTGCCCCGTCAATTTTGGGTCTAATTGCAGATTTTAAACATTTTCTTTCCTCGCCTTAAATCGAATCCGGGGAGAGGAACATTTCCCATTTTGAAGGCAAACGTTTTTTTAAGTGATGCGACACGTTGAATTGGGTACAGCGTTATCGAAATTCTGAGTTTTCATATATGGCTTTAAACCAGCATTCGGCAATCATCAGCCACGAATGAAAATTTTGTTTTTAAACTTTTATTCGGATTTAGAAAGTTTTTCCCTTTTTTTTTTTTTTACTCGAAAATATCCTTTTTCTCCATCCTCTCGCGATTCCTCCCTTATCCTCTTTCCCTTAGCCTCACTGTCATTTATTCTTAATACAGGCAAAGGTACTTATCGAAAAATAATATCTTTTCCCCGACTCGCAAAACCCGACTTTCTGAATATTAAGGAAAATTGAAAGTTCTCGGGTGGCGGATGAATACACATTGAGACCTGCTTTCACCCTCTCCTTCCAGGGCTCGAAGCTAAGGGAAGCACTCTCAATGCCGTAAAATCGATATTTGATTCTAATGGACTGGTACTACACGCTCTTGGATTTGTGCCACAAGTTTCATTTTGTGTATATATATATATATGTTTCTTTTTTTTTTTTTTTTTAAATAAAATGGGTTGCAAATATAATGTGGAGTAAAAAGACACCCCGAATTTTGACGCGAATTCTTCGTTTTCGTGGCTCATACCTTTTATGACAGCATTTTTCGTCGCTGCATCCGCAACTGATTACAAATATATTTTAAGTTTAAAGATCGGTGGCGTCAGCATTAGGCTCGGATTGAATAAATTGAATCGCCTTACGATTCACGTCGTCTGTCAAAAAATAAAAAAAAAAAGATGTAAAACAGTTTGTTTTGCTTTTTACTTAGCAGGGCGGAATATGGAATATTTGAATTTTATATTGATTTTGGCGTTTCAGAAATTATTCGCTGCCTTCCCCGCTTCCTTCCCTTATTCCCATTTGGACAGAGATTTAATTCGAGGCCTCTCCCCGGTCACAGTTCTGTCATTATAATCCGGTTTCATACAATTCGGAAGGCTTAATCTCTCCCGTACGTGTCACTTTTAATTCTCCAGGATAATCGCGAGACAGGGGCTGACTTTCCGTAAACCCCTTCGATGTTGTTAACCGAAAATTTTTCTGCCTCGCAAAAAACAACCGTAGCTGAATATTTGATGGAGTTAATTACCACGATAAAGTCTCAATGAAAAGAGAATATTCGCTTTGAAACTCGCGTCAATTTTCTCAATTTCGTGTGTGGAAAAACTTATTTTTTTTTTTTTTTTTTCAATGTATTTCAAATGCGCACATCTTGCACGGCTGCCAGCGGCGCTTCCGTTTTTTTTCGTCTTCCATTCGAACCTGAACATTCCTTCCAGTGCTCGAGATCAATTCGACCGACTGCGTCGGGACGTCGCTTGCGGTTTGCGCGGAACGGTGATAGAGAGGTCGAACCTTCCGGGTCAGCGGTAATTGTAACAGCGAATCTCGCGATCCGAATGTGGGGATTAGTTTCGGGGCGGGGAAAAAAATCGCGGACGCTCGAACCGATTTTTAAGACGTTAATCGCCATTCTGCGGCGGTCTTCCTTAATCTGCAATTCGGGATTTCTTCGATCCCGATTTAAATTCAATCTTTCTCTTCCTTCTTAATAGATGTAGCATCTCTCTTTTTGGGAAAGAAGCGTTAACGGGAGAAGAATTCTCAGGAGGATGAGAACTTGGATTGTTAAGAAATGCGGGGAGTGAATTTCCTTTAACGAGATATGTGACGGGGTGTGAAAATTTCGGTTCTCTTTTCATTTCGGTCCTTTCTTTTTTTTTCTTTTTTCGGTCGGAAACGTCACTTTGAATCCGAAACAATGAGTCGCGCTGTATGAAAGAAATTACCTTCAAACAGAGAGAAAGCAACCGGGTAACCCAATACCGAAGGCGTGATGGTTAAAAGTAGGTTTGGATGACTTTGGCAGCGGGTAAACTTACCGTGTTGCTTTAACTGAATCCGTATATTCCAGCGTATCCGGATTGTTAATGAAACCTCCACGTCGAAATTCACGATACCTTGGGAATTAGGTTTTTTTTTTTTTTTTTTTTTTTTTTTTTTTTTTTTTTTTTTAATCCGTCATTAATTTGGTGAAGATAAATGAGAGATCGCAGAGACGAGAACGTGGCGTAAGAAAATCTTCGGCTTCTTCCCGAGCCGTGCTCCCGTTTGGTCGAATAACGATGATGAATTGAGACAGTTTTTTAACTCTGAGAAAAAAAGAAAAAGAAAATTAAACTTCTCCCGTTTTCGTTTTCAAATTTAGATTTAATTTATACTCGTGGCAGAAATTTAAATGCGCTGCGGGAAGGAGACTGGAAATTATTCAACCCTTTCTCATTAGAGTCCTGTCCATCCGAAGAAAGACTAAGAAGCCGAGCGTACGCCGCGAGAATTTCAATTAAGGGAGCCCCGGTTTTTCGCGAGGAAACAAAAATCGACTGCAGCGAGACGACAGCCGTGGAAACCCAGTTTGGACGACAGATAATTATGCGATCGTCTTCTGCGTGGCTGCCCGCCCCGATTATGATAAATGCCGATCTTCGAATATATTTTTGAAAAGTGACACCTAATTTACTTTTTCGTCTGCAAAATGTATTGCTTAAATGCATAAATATCTGGTTTGACGGTTTCATTATGATATGTTTAAAATTACCAATTAGTCCCCTCCCGAGCTTACCACTTTTTGCCTCGCATCAACTTCTCAAATATCAATTTAACTTCAACCTAAAATTGTAAAACGAGACGCTTTTCCGCCGGGATTAATATACGTTTCGATTTGTCTTGTAAAACAGTTAATAATTGAAATATTAAATTTCGCTTTGCGCCATTTAAAAAAAAAAAAAAATTCCATAAAAGCTCGGTCTGCTGTCGAGAAAGCTGCATCGCTTCCTTGCCAAGCAGCAAATGTCACCTAATTCGCAGCAAATTATTATAAAGGGGGGGGGGACAACAGGGAAAAATGTCGGAGAAGTAAGAATCGGCGACGCAGGTGCGCATCGGGCAAAGGGGTCGCATCCATCAATTTGTCCTCTCCGTTTTTCCCGACAGGTAAATTTCCCCCCCCCCCCCCTGCAACACCCCGCTACAGCCGGAATTTATCGCTCCTCATTATTTTCGGCGAGGAGACCGATTTAAAGAGTGAGATTTTGCCCCCGGAGGAGAGAGGGGGATAGGGGGAGGGGAACCTATGGCTCAATCGCATTTCGCTAACCCGATAACGCGCATTCATCCTTTTTAATCCTTTCGGATGCTGCGTTTTTTTTTTTAATTTTATGGAAAAATCTGAAAATTTTCCGGGAAAGTTTCTTTTTTCTTTAATTAGTTTCCACGGATCAAATAAAACGAAAATTCCTTTTTACGCACGAAGGCGTTGAGGGTCTGGGAGAGAGAGAGCGAGAAGAAAAGAAATCCGGAAAAAGTACCATCCGCAGTTTTTTAATCATTTTCCCAAAATGGAATGAGAAAAGGAAAATTGGGAATCTCTGGAAAATCATCTTTTTTTGTTGGAATACCGCGGAAAAAAGGATTCGCCGAGAATCGGGCACGTTTCATTTTGCCTAATTGTCATGATTATTTAATCCAATTTTTTTCTTTTCTTTCAGATCTTGCTCAAAGGAGAGGGTGAAGCCGAACTGCGCGCAAAAAAGAGATTAAACTGTGAGAAGCGGAAGAATTATAAATTCGACATCGCGGCAGTCAGTTGCTCGGGACAAGTTTCGGATAAGTAAGTGGCAGTAGAATCGAAAAACGTCACTTCCGGGCGGGTATCGCGGAACAAAATGGAAACAGAGCTGCTGCGGCAAAGGAGAGGGGGTGGGGGGGGGTGGAGGTAAAACCTTTTATTTTTGAACCTGCCTTATGGATTTTACGTTCGCGACTTAAAGTTCCATTTCCTTTTTTCGAATTCGGGGCGGTAACTTTTTTTTTTTTTTTTTTTTGCTGCTGTTGCTGTTATTGGTTTGGGATTCTTTTACCGACCCCACCACGCGGGTGCCGTTTCCGATGCGGGGAAATTTTAAAATGTGTAACACCGTCTGCATCTGTGCCGGCGTGGGCCTCGTTTGAATTTTCACGAGTGCGGACTGACCGTAAATGTTACAATATCGAGCATTTTCGAATTGTTTGAATTCACTCGAAATTTCGGAGGGTCCCGGATGTTTGAACGGGCAAGGATTTCGAAGCGTATTTTAAATGAGAGAAGGGACATGATTATTAATCCGTAAACCTTGTTAAAATTGAATGTCCTTTTGCCTTATTATTTGGGCCGGTGCCGTACAGCGAAGCAGATGATTAGCTTTAATACGCTTTTGAATATTCATCACCATCAAATAAATACTTCTTTTCGAGGTGCAACATCACTGACATCACACGCGAGAGGCACGATTTTGAAAATTACATAAGACATATATAATACTCGGTGTGTGTCGCATTTCGAGTTCAGTCGTTATTAACTTTTTTTTTTTTTTAAATGGGTTAAATGGATTGCGGCGAAACAAATTCTGACTGTTGGCATTTTCCGGGTTAAATATCTCTTTTGACCGTGTATCGCATAATCGGGATCGGTCCGTCTGCTTAAATATTAAGAAAAAAAGGACAACTTGCTAATGCCGGTTTAAATATTTTCGGCCGCAAAAGATCCGTGTCTTCTGCTTTTAACATTTAAGTTATAATAGGACCGAAAATCGAGAGCCTTGATTTGCGTAAATTGAAGTTATTCAATCCGTATTTATTATATGCGTAACTCAAATCTTTTGAGACACGTGAAATTACGCAGGGTAAAGGTAAAGTGGTTTCGAGCAAGCTCCCGTTTCTTAAGAAACCCAAAGTGCGAAGCCTCATGAAGCCATTATTATCCTTGGGCTGAAGCATTCTCGGGGAGAATGTCGACCTCCCAAAATTAGTCGCTCGCATAAATTTTAACTTGTAAAATGATAAGAAGTGAAATACGTTATGAAAACCGACGTGATTTTTTAAGTCCTTCATAAAGGACTTAATGAAACTTATAAATAAGAGAATTCTAAAATGAGCCCCCTTTTTAACGGGTCGAATTAACGCAGAGATTCCATTCACTATCTCGAAAAAATATTGCCCGGCCCAATGCGCGATTTTTATTACCTTTCTTAAAACAAAAAATGAAAAGGAAAAGAATAAAGGGAGATACGTTAAACAGCCCCAAAAGTCAATTTAAGCTTCTTTTTTTCGTTTCGCGAAACAAAAGCGTTTAGCCGGGGATGGATTTACCCCCGGTCGAATGATATATGAATTAAAAAACCGCGGAGCGTGTTTGTTATCCGCCATTATCCGGCCGTCTGCCGAGCTCCCGCCGTGTTTTCGGCATTAACTCCAGAGAAAATTAAAGGCTCGCTCCGGTCCTGGAACGCGAGAGAGGTAAAGGAAAAAAAAAAAAAATTGCTGATGTTGACGCTTCGTCAACGTTTCACAGCTACATGCAACGCGTACGATGCAGCCGTTACTCCATCGCGAGACATCTCGAAAAGGAAATCTCATCTCGCAGGTTGAGCGCCATAGATCGAAATGCATCCAAACGTCCGGGGATCGGAAAGGGGAATCGAATGCCAACCTTACGGAGTAGCTAACTGCATCGTCGTCTAAGACGTGAGCGAGCTCTGCGAGATGACGACAAATATCGTCTTGCCCTTGCGAAAAATTTTCAGATCGGATTTATTTTTTTTTTTAACCGGAATTGTTCGTCCACGCCGAAGAATTTCAAAATTTAGCGCCTCGGCTCGAGGGAAAAATCCCGTTTTAATGTCCGCCGGGAGAAGGTTTACGCGATCGCTCTATTTAGAGGCGAATCATTTGCTTGGATTATCATAATGAAATTCCGATCTTTATTGCTCATTCCCCGTCCAAGCCTTTAATCTTTCATCACCCTTTATGGGATCTGGTTCCACGGCTCGAAATCGATCCGCTATTTTACAACTTTGGCGACCGCACACGTCATGATTCATGGACCGTACTGCGTTGCTTCGATTTAACTCCGGGACGACAAAAATTAAAGTAAAGATAAATTCGTGAGGAGCGGGCGATGTTCGCAATTGAGCCATTTGTCAATGCGGCCAATTTACATAGGTTTTAGGCGGTCGATTCGTTTATTATCCCACGTCAATCGTGCAGTTTGGTTAAAATTTCACTAAATTCATGCCGCAGGAGCGTGCCCGAAACTGTATTTTGTAATTCGGAACGACAGCGGTGATCGATCCGATTTAATTCAGTTTCTGCATTTACCCCAACAGTGGGCTGCGCCTGTCCAACGTTGAACGCGATTCGCGCTTCCGACTGCTTAATAATTTCGCTCCTGAACTGTCGGAATCGGAAAATTCGCGGATTTATGTTTAAATGCAATTGAAATAACAAAGAACCGAACGCATCGCATAGGAAACGTGGCTGATTTCAACCGCAAGGAATTTGGATTCTCCTAAAAATCCAATTTCTGACGTGGTGCAACAGAAGGAATTCCCCAGGTTGCGTTCACTTTGTCACTGCTCTCTCTCCCGAGGTAAACAAATGTTAAAATATTCATTGCAGCCAGACTTTTACGCAGGGAAACTCAAATTCGCGGAGAGGAGAGAAAAGTTGTTCGTCCCAGAACTCTGAATTGGAAATAAGGAAGAATATTGTAAACGGCATTTTCTCTCCTGCCTTTTTTCCTTCTGGAAATTATTTCATCTGGTGAAGTAGGTCGTAAGATTTTAAAAAAAGGAAGAAAAGCTTGCCTTTCCCGTTCCTACCTCCGACCCGCCTTTTCCAGCTTAAATGCCTCAAATGGATGGATTTTATCATCCTTTTACCTCTCGCAGAAAGACCGCGTAATTCAATAAAAACACAGGGTGAAAAAGAATCGCAACCATTCCTCATTACATGCGGAATCTGCTGTTTCGGGAGGAAAAACTCTTTAAGGGACGCGTCTGAAGGTGGTTTTTGTTCGTTTCCTCCGTTATTATTCCTGAGGGAGTTGCTCCTCGCCACTTCGACTCCGGTAAGCGTGAAGATTTTCCGGCGTGCTGAGCGTTAAGTACAAAAATGGATTCTCACCTGAAATTTATCCTGGTCGTGGCCGGTCTTTCATCATTAATCCTCGCGCCGTTTTTCGCAACTGTTTTCGCCACCTTTTCGGGAATTTTTGCTTTTTCGTAGGAATCAGCAAAAATTTCTGTTAACGCATTCGAAAATCTACGCTGTTTTTTTTTTTTTTTTTTTTTTTAATGCCTCTCCCCGTTTTTTCTCTTTCCAGTGCAACCGTGCACATCTCCGTTGTCGACATTAACGAATATCCGCCGAGGTTCATCGAGCCGAGCTACGTCAAGCAGGTGGACGAGGGACGGCTGTACAATGAAATTGTTCGAGTCGAGGCGACCGACAGAGACTGCACCCCGAAATACGGCGACGTATGCAAATACGAAATCCTGACAAACGACGAACCGTTCACAATTGATAACGAGGGTAAGTTGAACAGCTTGAACGTCACTTCCCGCGCCGGAAATGCAGCTTTCTTCATTTTCTGCCACCTTCTCCGTCCTCCGCGGAGAAAATCAGCCGGTGCCTTAAACCAAAACGCAATCCCCTAGCTGTATTTGTCAATCTAACAAGTTCTTAATTACAGGATTTTGAATATCCCGAAGAGGGTTTAATGAGGAGAACGCAGTAGATTCCTGCAGGTTCGACAAAATCGGACTTTTTCCACTTTTCATTTTATGAAAATTGCATCGTTTTAAAAAGAAACTGAATGGCAATGTAGCGACGCGTAAATACCTAAAAATTTTGAATGAGTCGAGCTTAAGCACATGAAAATATGGAAGTACGTGAGTCGCTTTTAAATGTGCTGGAAAAAGAAAAAAAGTTATCACCAAATGCGTCGCAAACAACAATTTCCATCGATAAGTGCTCGCCGAACATTGCTCCAAATCAAGTTAAATAAGGAGCAAATTAAGCCGATAAATTAACGTAATTGGCCTTATGTAATTTAAAACGGAAGATTATCAGAGAGCTGGATGAAATGTTAAAAATTTAAAATTCAAAATTATATCTGATCTGCTGAAGTTTTCCAAAAATTTCGAGTAAGGTTTTTCTTTTTCGGGAGGGGGGGAGAGCCACATCCTTCGTTTAAAAATTATAATGCGGCTCAAAAGGCGCCACAAACTCGGATGTCTCGTTATCCGAGGAAATGCAAATCATTAATCAAACTGAACTTACTTTTCGCGCACTTAAAACTCGCTTTTGCTAATGATGTTGTATACCAAACCTAACGCAGCATTCATAAGCAGATTCGATTGTGCTACGTAAAATTTGCGATGCAATTTTTGTAAAATAAAAAAGAAAAAATTGTAAAAAGCTGGCCTGATGCAACAATTTCATTTACTTATTTTTGTTTAAGATCGAATTATTAAGTTTCCCTCTGAAAATACTGAAGCCAAACAAGCCAATTAAACTAGTTTGGCAAATGTTATTTTCTTATGGGATATGCAAACGAAACAGATTAACTGTTCGAATAAATGAGGTTTCCCATTTCGAGATTTACAAATTTTCGGAGGGAGCAAGACTGCTGCTGCCCGATCCAATTTGAAAGGCATTACACCTGTTTCGGGGCATGGGATGCCTTTCGCATTGCAAAATATCCTTTTTCAAAGACGGATCGTTTACGCTGAATATATTCAAAAGATTAAACCTTTCCGCAATCAGCTATTGTTTTCCCTTTCCCCTGTCAGGAGTATAATTCCCTTTTTAAAATCCCCTCGGAATTGCACAGCACCTAATTCCGTGTTATCGTCAACCGGGAAAGCGTTTTCACAGGGAGGCATTTTGGAAAACTAAAAAAAAAAAAAAAAAATTGTTTTTCGTGCCGCTCATGAGGCGCAGAGAGGGCGTTTCCGGCGATTTTCTTCCATTCTTTTAATATATTAAACATGTGAAGTTTGCCGAAATCCGTCCAACAGCCTTTCGGATTTGCTTTGTTTGTCCGCCTTGCTGTGGGATTAATAATCCGACCCCGAAGAAAACCAATAAAAAGAAGAAAAATTCCCGTATTGGTCTTTGGATGCGGTTCGACCGGCAAACAGGGTTTTTTCCCGGGTGAATAGGAAAAGCTCTATATTGCCTTATCGTGTGCCGCCGTCCGTGGGCATGAGTCCGGAGTTGAAGTTCGTCAGGTACAGCATCTCGAGTTGAATGTTGAATATTCCCGTGGAATTCCTTAAGCGGTAACCGAGATAATAATTTATGCGGAATCGTCGTCACTCGGTTTGGTGGTTAGCCTTTGGCTCGAAGCAAATGGTCCAGGTCAGTGCTTATTACATGGTTCGCGTCCCGTGATGGTCCCCGAGCGTTCCAAAAGTTTCGAGACGGGCTCTAAGTTGCTTTGATTCTAATTAGTAAAGATCATTTTAGCGTAATGTATTGGAGCTAACCGGGTAAACTGCTACGAAACTGCTTGCAAGTGGTGTGACCGTAATCGAAAACTTTCCCGCATGGAAAAACCAAGTGCCGGACTTGCTTTTATCCAACTTGAGTGCTCTTCAGGTCTTCCGGAAGACCGTTTCGAAGAGTTGACCCGTCGGCCAGGGGCGGATCTTGCCCGGCTTAGCCCGGGCGACATTACTTCGAATTGGTTTCCCAAATTAGAAAAACTTTATTTGATCACTGTGATTGGGTCGGCAGTGCGTCCCGATGTCTGATTCAATTTACCGTCGGGAATAAAATAAATTTATCATTTAATAGGTAAAAGTGTTTACGTTCGCACAATGGGCCGCGCATATTTGAATTAAGCAAAGGTTTATAAAGGATAATAAATCCGGGAGCAAACATTAATTTCGCAGGAAAGGGGAATGGCCGGGAACGTTACCGTGCGGATGAGAAAAGCTTGACGGGAGCGCGCAGCTTTGTTTGATGTGACATTTTTCGTTATAAATAAAGAAGGAAAATCGCGTTTTCGGATGCTGCAGGACGTGGACTCGATCATTTGGCGAATGGGAGACTCCAGAAACGATCGCAAGCCGAACCTTTCCAAAGCAGATTTTTCGCCGTATGCAGATCAGATGGGAGAAGCTTCCCGTTCAAAGGAGCTTTCGAAAGGTTCGCTTTTCGCCGGGGCCACTCTCTGCCTCGTCCACGATTTTTTTCCAGTGCAATCTCCATCGGAATGCACGGCGAAATACAAAATTCATATTTTCTCGCGTGAAGAAATACGAAGCGGACTGTTTCAAAATTACAGATCGAATTTTCGCGCATTTTATTGCTCTAAAAAATAAAAAAAAAAAGAAAGATAAATCTTATTTCATTCAAACCCCCGAATGTATTTATTAATTATTTGCTTATCCCGCTGATCTTGATGCAAATTTGGAGAAATTTTTTTGCTCGTTACCTTTATCCTGAATAATTTGATAATATTAGCTTCGTGTAATGCAATTTATACGGATTCCGTTTTGCCCCTCGGCAAAGTTTCTCCAGAAAGGAAAATTTATTTTTTGCCGGAAAAAACACTCGGAGAAGCTTTTAGATTGGGGTGCCGTGGTTGTTCCGAAATTAACCACAGTATCGATTTTTGAGTTGTTTTGAGGTCGTTTTAAAAGATGTAAGAGGACTTGGTGAAGCATTTTCGGGATTTAATAAGCGAGAATAATAAGGGATGAAATGTCTAAAATAAGGTACACGCTATGTGAACACGCAATAATAGATTATTCATATTATTATTATTTTCTCCTTTAAGAATAAATGAAAATTTGCGAATGAGGTCATGACGAGAATCCAAAAACTGGAAAGAAAAATTATCCGCCCGGCTGACATGGTTATTTGGACTGAAAATGTGCAGACTCAGCAATAGACTAGTATTACTTGAGACCATTTAAAACGTATTTTTATCACTCTTAAGATTGTATATTGTCGAAAGTGAAACTGATACTATCCTTTTTCAGCGGATCGTATCCTCGAAGAATATAGATGACATTTACGCTTCAGGTGTATGGCTTATGTGACTAAATATAAATTATCGGAACGGATAAACTAGCCGGGAAATGTAGTGTATCTGCCGAACTTTTCAGTTTTCAATATTTAAATTTTTGTAATACAGAGAAACGGAATTCGTTGATGAGGGAATGACCGCTCTCAAAGCGCAATATTAGGAATTATTGTTTTGAAAAATATCGAAATTGGCGATGACGCACATCTCGGATATTTTTCAGATTATTATCAACAATGGTTTGCTCTCTGCATAATGTTAATGGTCTGTTGGCATAATCAATGGTTTAGAATGATTTTTAAGATATCGCTTTCCTTCGTATGCACAACAGCTATGGATTTGTGTTATCGGTGATAAAAAAAAAAATTTTTCTCTCTCAGCTTTTTCTTTTCCAGCGTTACCCGGTATCGTTGAATCAACTTCAATAAATATTATTTTTAACTGCATAAGTGAAAAGAAAAAAAAACCTGAAATTCATCGACTTTTCCCTTTCTGCAGGTGCAATTCGCAACACGGAACCATTGGACTATGAAACAAGTCACAATCACATTCTGTCGGTGGTTGCTTACGATTGCGGAATGAAGCAGAGTCTGCCTGTCATGGTGACGATCAAAGTTAACAGAGTGTGCAAACTCGGGTGGAAAGGTATATTGGAGTTTTTTTTTTTTTTCATTATTCGCCGCCGACAACTAACAATGCAAAACTACACCTTGGTCATTTCCATTTTCAGGCATTCCAGAGAGAATAGACTACGCTCCTGGAACCGGTCGCGAAGATTTATTACCGGACGCCACTTTGGAACTGTGCGACGTACCTTGCACCATCACTAACATATTGACAAGAATAAATTTGGCAACCTCGCACATAGGCAAAGGCTGCGACAGGGATACGTATTCCGTTCAGAGCCAGCGGAAGCTCTGTGGCGCTAGCAAGAACAGCATAGACCTTCTACCGTCTCCTGGAGTGGGAAGTGAATGGACCAAGACGCTACCCACGGACGAAGGCCGTGAAAGCGATGAAATCTTCGAATTTGACGGCGCAAACACCGCAGTCGCCATACCAAGCGACGTTCTCGATCACAACTTGTCGTCCGTTTTCACTATATCTGCATGGTTGAAACACAAGTATATTCCTACACAGGAGAAACACGTGAAAGAGCACGTCATCTGTTCTGCTGATGACCACAGTGAGTTGCGGTTTTACACGTAAAACCAAACGTTGAACGATAATAGCTTAAAGGCTACGGGACCACTATCTTTCTGTCTTTACAGAAATGAACAGGCATCATTTTGCCGTTTTCATCAGAAACTGCCGTCTGATACTCTTGTTGCGAAGAGACTTTTCCGAGGGTGATCTCAATATATTTAGGCCGGCGGAATGGCGTTGGAAGATACCCCAGGTCAGTATCAGTTTTTATTTCTTATAATTTGTGTGTAAACTGCAGTGAACCTAGGAGTTTGACATTAAAATAGATATCGGTGTTGCCTTTGAACAACCTTTCGCTTTAGACTACGGAAATAAGCATCGTTTCATAATTCTTCAAGTTCGAATGAATAAAAATTGCCGGCTTGACCGCAGTGACTGTTATAGTAGCCTGACACATGAAGACCCTGGTCATTTGGACTTTGAGCAAAATTGAGAATAATCGACCTCACGGGATTGCAGCATGACTGGAAATGAGAGAAGTGGGAAAAACTTTTCTTTAATGTTCTGCATATGAAGCCGCATTGTTAAAGGAAGATTAATATTAAAATCCATGTAGATTAGAGATAAACTTTTCAGCATTACTCATATTTGAAATTTCTATTAAAATCACAAGTTGGCATTATAAGGTACAACTTTATTTGGAGAGATTTTTTTTTAACGCGAGCTGACTTTGAATACAGGTTTATCTTACTTATTTAAAACACCCAATTTTTTTTTTTCTTAAAATTTGTTCAAAAGTTGAAAAGAAGTACTACATGAGAAAAAAGTTTTCTTTGAATATTTTAATCATAATAAGTTTTCAGAGCGGTTCAAACGATGGAGTGTTCTTCAGAAGCTACAAGGAAAGTGGATATCTCAAGAGTGCAAGTCTTTCTCACAGTTTCCGTCGGAATGGGATTTAGATTTTCCAAGTTTAGACTGAAAACTTCTTAAGTTATCTGCCTTGTTGTCAACCCGAATGTCGTTAAATATAAGCCAATTAATCGCACTGCCACACGAAGTTCGGTTTTTTCCTCTTTCCAGTGGTATCACATGAGGATAACGCATTCGCATAATGCGTTGTTCCGTGCACTCATTTGCTTTTCATCCTTGTTGCAGGTGTGCGACAACGAATGGCATCACTACGCTATATCTGTGAAGTTTCCTCAAGTCGATCTCTATCTAGATGGCCAGCTATTCAAAGCGGAGAAGAAGAATCCGGAAATCATAGATGACTGGCCGTTGCATCCGACCAAGGGAATCAACACGACGTTGACCGTCGGAGCTTGTTGGCAGGGTAGACAATCGCGTTTGCTGAGTTAAAAATAGCTCAAAACCGAATAATGACAATTAATTGAGACATAAAAAATATTTTTATACACAGGTTCGGAAAATAAGATGAAGCATCATTTCCACGGATACATAGCAGGATTGAGCGTTCTCCTCGGCGATAACGAAAAACCGGAAGTACTGTCCTGTCTGCACAAGTGCAAGGAAACGCTGGAGGTTCCCAGCGTGAAACTCTTGGAACCGGGAATGGAATTAATGACTAATAGCGGTTAGAATCGAAAATGTCAACTTTCAGTATTGATCTGCGGGAAAGGAATCTCAATTGTTCAGTTTCCCCTTGTCACTTGGATGAATGAGTCCCTCCGTAATCGTTAGAGGACTAAGCGGTTAAACGGGCTCAAAATAATTCATTAAGCCAAAGCGTTAAAGGCCCTCGACAAATGTATGTAGTAGATCTTTCTTGAAAGGACGCCTTTTACAATTTACTAATGCTATCTAAGTTACTAGATCAAGAAAGAAGTCATTATTTCAATGTTTCTAACGGTTATGACACTTTGGACTGCCCCGGGCCAATCCTAATTCTATCATTGCTTATATTTGACAATGGATACCTTAAGAGATTTTCCAGAGGGACCAAATTGTCGACTGTGAAAATAATGAAAATATCTTATTTTTTTTCATAGGAGTTCCATTACTCTTAAAGCAAGTAGCAATTTCATCTCTAAAATAATTAAGCACGCCTCCGATTCTGCAGATCATTACTTTGAAGTTTTTAATATTTTAAGTACTTTTCGAAAATTATGGATGAAAACGCAATATGTAATATGTAAGGAATGATCGATTCAATGCATAAAAAATTTAATTTCAAGCCAAAAAATTATGTTCAAACATCACTTCAAAATTTAAATCAAATAAATGTGAATTTTATGTCGCACTTGGACCGGTAGAAAATCACATATGGATTCATTTTGCAAGAATGCCATACTGCTGATGAATAATTGTCATATTTCTTCTGTTATTTTAGACCTAACAGAACTTTCCATCGAAGGCGACAATAAGACAAACTTGGAAACCTTGATTCGCAAAGTGGGATATATTAATTCAAGGGAGTTTCCCACTCCGGGAAGGCGGAACATTCACATCATGACACAAGTCACGTAAGTTTCATATTTATTCTTACAATCATTTAATTTCGACATTTGATATATGCATGGTCGGTATACATGCGTATCGGGCTTAGACTGATAAATCGCAGGTCCAGCATTTGCCCGCCAGACCGAAACCTCTTTCAACAGGAATCGTCACCATGTCTCATACCTTTTTTTTTACTTTTTTTAATGGTCGCCACATTGTTCATGTCTATTAGTAAATTAACTAACGACATCACACATAAACGTTTCTTTAAAGTCCAATACGACTACATTTGATAATATATTCGTTACAGCTGCGATAAGGGTAGAATCCCGAAAGTTCCACCGGTCGAAAGCTACATCATGGTGCTTCAACCTCAAACACCGACAATCGAAATCAACGGAACAGCAAACATTGCAAGGGAGTACGAAGACTTTCGGCAGGGCGTACGGGTGTTCACGGATGTGCATATTGCCGTAGGAACGGCGAACAAACACGAAAAGTTATGGCGTCAAGGTAGGAATTGAACATCTTTTGAAGGTTTCTATTCCACATTACGAACCGAGCCAATCGGGTTTTTTCTTCGTTTTCAGATGAGCCAATGAGTGTCATAGAGAAAAAATTAGATTCCTGCACGGTGAGCGTGTACCCGTCACTTAATCCGGATCACGAAACCTTGACACTACCCGAGAATATGGTTTCACAGCTGGGCATAACGGCCAAAGTGAACAAAGACGGAGCCGTTATAACGGGAGCTGATATTATTTATAATTATCAACAGGTATGGACGAATCAATATGCAGAACTTTTGGATTGCAACATCAAAAACTGTTTCGATCCTTGAAATTTGCTTGTGTTTTATTTCCAGGTGTTAAGACACATTCAGTACATAAATAGGAAACCCGCTTATTATTTGAATAGGGTGTTCAAACTAATATGTACCGAACTGAACGGGAGATTTACAAGTAATGAATACGTACAAACGGTGAGTGTATGAGACTCGGCGGTGCTTACATAACGAGTTTATTATTTATTTGTACCCGATCGGAAATGATAAACTATAACAGGATTTATGAGAAAAATTGAACGTAAATTTTTTTTTTTTTTTTAACCAGACTTCCCCTGAATTAAGTTCAATGTTTCCTTGTGCTAATTTAATTTTCTCTTTTCAGCTAACCGTAATCCATCCGCGAATATCAGCAGCAACAAAGTCGCCAGTAGTCGAAAAGAGCAACAAACCCATTGTTCACGAAATGATGCAATATGTCGTCCAGTCGCATGCAAAACTGGATAGACACAGCGTGGAAATGAGACCGTCTATTGACGAGTACATTCAGGATAGAACCCAGGCCGTGGTAGCAGGAGGAAGTAAGTCCAATGGTTCCTCTTTCGCTTTTTGACACTTCGATTACGGATTAAATAAACGTGGTTAATCCGATTGCAGGTCATGCCGTCACCATAATAATAGTCGTCTGCGTTGGGTTCCTTCTTTTTATGATCGTGCTCGGGGTGATTAGAATCAGGGCTGCTCACCACCAAAACACCGTGCAGGAAATCTCGGACACCGAAATGGCCTGGGACGATTCTGCTCTCACGATTACGGTTAATCCAATGGAGGTATGACAGGAAGGGAAATATGTTGCATCGTGGCGTAAATTTTCGTCTGATGACACTCGATGTTCAAAATTGCCGTGTTGCCTTTACTTTCAGAACATGGATCCCTCGAATAACAGTATTAATTCCGGCAGCAGGAAGATGATGGACAATGAAGAGGATATGAGCGAGTCGGAATCGGACAGTTCCATGGACACGAGTGACGACGAGGGCCCTCCGCCATCGTGCAAAGGTTTAGAATGGGATAATTCAACCCTCACTATATAAAACTAAAAAAAAAAAAAAAAAATCAGGTTAGCAGAGTGATCAGTGTTTTGCCTTGTTTATATGATAAATTTAAAAATTAAAGAAAGGGAAATTTTGTTGAATAGTTCGGCAAAACCACTTCCACTTCCCCTCGTCGCCCCGAAACTTTTTCCGAGGAGATGCCTCCGGACGTAGACTCTTTGTAAAATTCCAGCCGAAATTTCTTGTTATTGCCTTTTTAGCCTCGCCCAAACATCCGAGACACTTTTGAAAATTCGCTCCCGGAGATCGATTCCCACTGCTGGGAGCTGTCTTCGATTCCCCTGCCAGACGACAATCCCGATTTAGTTTGCGTTGTAAATCTCACCTCTTGTCAGCGCAAAGCGCTGCAACAGCATTGTGTGATGTTGCTACAGTTTGAAGAGATAGACTTTAGAAGTCAGAATCAGGACAAGGCAATAACAAGAACATTCGAACTGAATCAAATCCCAAAAGCAATTTTGATTTTCAAAACGGAACTTGTATATTTCGCATAAAGCTAATTTCCGTCCTTTTTTTAAAATTATTTGTAGAAATTTTGGTGACACTTTCTCTATTTTTTTTTGTACGCAGAGGGGGATTTGGAATTTGCTGATTCTTTGAGAGCACTTCTTTTCATTTGTTGCAGTTCCCTCTTCGATAGCGTAGATTGCTACACAATTTTCCTTCTTTTCTTTTTTAATTTCGCTAAAGAAAAAAAAATTTAATAAATAAGATAAAATAATAATTGCAACGTCTTTCGGATTATTCTGAAATTATCGCCGAGTTCTGCTTTCGGAAAACGTTTGTGTCGGGCAAAAATTTTTACCGGGATTGAAGATTCACGAAGGTGAATTCTCTAAGGCTGACGCCCTTTCCGGTAGGTGGATTCCGTTTTCTTTCGCCCAACGGACAACTTTGAACGGGTACCGGTCGCGAACGCATGCACCGCCGAGTGGGTTAGTTGCCTTTTCTATTTTTGCTTAATTCCTCAAGTGTCGAAGAATACGAAATCGGGCATAACTCGAAAAATGTGGCGCCTTCGGAAAATGATCCGCAGCTTGCAACGCAGCTGCAGTAACGGTTCTGTAGCGTGCAGAGATAGCAGATTTTCTTTCCCGCAGCGACCGATATCGCGTCGAAATTCGACGCCGGCCTTTAAGGAGAAATCTTTTTTTAAAGCAACATTATCGCCAGCTTTTTTATTCCCGACATAAGCTGCGTTGTCGCCTTTGATCGAACTGCTGTCGGACACGAAAAGAAAAATCTTCCGAAAGTCGATCCTCAAAGCTGTCTGAACGGAGTTACTTAACTTTCACTCTTCCGGTCACCTCTTTCTGGGCAATTGTCAGGACGCCCCACGAACGCTTTTTCGTTCCATTCCTTCATTTAAAAACCTGTTTGCTAGTTGACAGCTGAGCAAAATCTGAAACCGAGAGGGAAGTTGCAATTAGGTTTACTTCAATATAATATATATATATATATACATTCCGTTAAGTTAAAAAAAAAGTGAATCTTGAAAATAATTATAAATAGTAATATAATATTGCGAGATATAATTGTTTTTTTGTGTAAAATCAATGGATAATTTCGGGGAAGAATTTATTTTTTACAAATTTAAAATCTGGTAGATGAGTTTTAAAATTTTGAAATGTACAGAAAAACGGAAATACACGGTTTTTTATTTAGAAAAAACAGCCATTATTATTTGCTACGGCAATAATACTTTCGACAGTCTGTGGGGGGGGGGAAGCCCTACAAGAAAGTTATACTGGCAGAATCATAAAAATTAAATATAATCTTTAGCAGCGATTCAATAAAAGACAACGCCAGTGGAGAGTATCTGATCCTTTTTGTTTTTGCCTAAAAATTAATTATTTTGACATAACTTTATCTGAAATAAAAAAAAAAAAATTAGAAAACTTAAACCGAAATTGAATCCAGTATGATTACTTAATAAATATATCGATATTAAATGTTTAAGATATTGTTTTCTTATATTAATAAAGGTTCTAATCGAACTGAATTATCGCTAAATTTTCGTGCGAACGCCTGTTGTATTAGAATTAATATAAGAAAGCCCAAAAAGGGGATCACATTGTAATATTGCAAAAACATTTAATATCGAAATTTTAATTTTTAATGTAAACGAATTTACTGTATTTTTATATTAACCGAAATCTCTAATGTCACTTTATAATTATTAACGTTAATATATCGATGGCGAGATGGAAAATTATTTAATCTGAAAAAAAAAAGAATCAACAAATAAAGTAAGCGATATTTTCGGGTTTTTTAAGGGCTTCGGCCTTTCGATAAAAATGAGGCGCAAGTCCGCAAACAAAGAGCTTAAATTCGAATAGGAAAAAATGTCAAATTCAAAAAAAAAAAAAAAATGTTTATAACGTGAAATTTACATTAATGCTTTCGAGTTAAAAACCGCTGATTGTTATGGCACAGTAGAAAAATCCTTTTGTCTATTAACAAAAATACCACAGGAAAAATTTTCAAATTTTTTAAACTCCAGGGAAAGCGCAAAAATATTTCGATGTAGCTTCGTTCCGTTCATCGCTGGAAAAAAAAGAAAAATGTCTTTTTTGGACAATTTGCCTATTCTTATTTTTTTTTTTTTTTGCAAGTGGCCGAAGTCATTTTGGCAACCTCAGAGTTTTGTTTGCATTTCACTAAATATTCGGAGGGTGCCAAAAGTACCTTCCTCCACCTGAACTTCGGCTTAGCTCGCCCCTGGAATCCTCCCCTGAAGAAGCAATGTATTCAACTCATTATTTCGCATTAAGAAGGGAAAAGTAATTAAAGGAGTTTGTCGTGTATTGTTTTCGTAATAAAATTAATGCTACTACAATTATTGTTACTATTATCATTCATATCAATTGATATTGAAAGCAAAAATATTGAAATTATTTTAATTGTAAAATTTAGTTGAAAACATTGCTTGTGTTTTTTTTTTTAAATGTATAGCATAGTTAAGGTATGTAGTTAATTTAAATGTAATGTAATACGGGATATGTACTTAATTATTTTTTAAAAAAAAAAAAAAAAAAAAAAACAAAACACAGGCTACGTGGTTAGATTATAACAGTGTTTGTTCTTTCCTCACATGATGAATACTAACATGTAATAAAGAAAGAGAAAAAAAAATAATAAGATGGACATTCTGTATTCATTTCCTCCGCTTCTTCTCGTTCTTCGGCATCTGAAATTTGCGGCGTTGTGCCTTTGCGAGTCTTCGGGGTTGATTTGCCGTGAGGACGACGCCGTTGGCCACCCTGCGGGAGGAACGTCCCAAATTCCGTGCCTGTTTTCTGCTCCCAACCCGATTTTGCGCGGGCCCAGGATGAAACGTCTTCGGCTGGAGCGAAAATAAAGGATGCGAATTCGTAGCGTAAAAAACCTTCGTGAGCGACCAAATAACCTGCGGATTCATAAGTGGAAGTTGATCAGAGATGGAACTTCGAAGTTCTCTGAGAGTGGCAGAATTTTAAGGGAGGCCCCAAAAAGGCGCAATCCACCAAAGACGGAAATTTAATTCCTTTTTATTATTATTATTATTTTTTTTTTTTTTTCGCAGGCTGAATTCGATATTTTACAATCCGGATAAATATTCAACGTTTGTACCTTGCAAATGTATAAATGAAGCAAAACACGGTAATGCGTTCAATATAGTTATTGCCTTTTAGAATTGGACAAAATCTCAGAAGCGGAATACATGAATATTTGAATAAATTTAATATTTTATATTTTGTGCTGAAAGAACCCGTTACGTCACGATTTCCTACATAAATCATTCATTTTCATGTAGCTCTGAGAATGCCTTTATAGGTTTTTTTGCGGATGACCTGTCTGCGGATGAAAATATTTTTTTTTCATCCCTTAAAAGCTCGCATTTAAAAAAAGTATTTTCAATTTTCCATTTTTTTGGGGGGGGTTTTACATTGTTTCTTTTTTTTTTTTATTAGAAATATGGTATGATTGTATTATTTAATTTTCGTCCATTTTAGTCCTTTGTTTTATCGTTTTAGACTAACTTCTTCCGGCAGACTTAATAAAATTCGCTTTTAATTATGAAAAGGTTTTAATGTGTTTGATGTGAAAGAACAATTAATTTTTGTTTTTTCCGCGCGGAATTAATTATGTCTGAAAGAAACAGTTTTAAAATGGGCCTTTCCGCCGGTGCTTGAATATCAAAGGCAAAACTTTTTCAACCTCATTATTTTAGAGTTCATTCAATTTGCAAAATAATTGCGGTTTACTGTTGCTCCTCCGGTTTTCCGCCCTTTTCCACACGGTCCCGGGCGTTCGCCCGTTCGGCTTTCGACGGATCGCTGACTTTGGTCATCCGATGGCGGGGCAGAAACCAATCCAAATCGCCGCCTGAAAATTGATGACAAATTAATCGCGGAGATTTAAAAGAGATTACCGAAATCTGGACCGCAGCAACGAATCCTGTCCTTGCTCTCGGGCGACTGGACGAGAGTCTTCGCGCCGAAAATCCGACGGCGGCATTTTAAGGATCGCGAACCGCGGAGAAAAGGTGAGGGAAATTGGGCTTCGGTCTGAGAAAGATTTTGCGACAAATTCACGTACATCTTGGCTGCATCTCCTTATTTCATGCAGAATCCCAGCAGCAAGTTCCGATTCGAGCCCGCGCGCTCTTATGGAATTTCGCGAGGCGGCATTCAAATTTGAATGTCGCCGATTTGAGGGTTATTCAGTATTTTCCCTGAACATTTTTCGCGAATTAAAAACCCAGATAAACTGGCCCAAATGATCGGCATTTTACGCGTGATGCAGGGCGCGAAGCAACAATTTTAAAAATTGCGTTTCACGTTGTTTCGCAAAAGCAAAAATGAAACTTATATTTAACTTAAACGTGTAAGGTTGCCATAAAAAAACTTCACATTTACAAAGTTTGCGGGATGTGAGAAATACATCGTTATCAGCAAATTTAGTTTTTTTTTTTTCTCCGACTTCAAATACGTTGCAGCGATTCAAACTTTGTGTGGTGCGTTATAAAAACAGGTTAAAATTACGGATAGATAACGTTGGAAATGCGGGCAACATGGCGCCCGCGGAACATGGAGAATTGAGAAACTCTTAAGGTATCATTAAACGGAATGTTTTTCACTTAAAAAAAAAAAAATCTTGCCCGAGAAAATTGTTTTAATTTTGCAACCATTTCAATGTGCTTCCATATTTGTTTTGAACTGTCGCTCCCCGCGAGAATGGAGACCATCATCGTCACCGCCCGTTACTACGAAATGGGATTAAACGTTCCAAGATGCCCCCCGACTTCGTTCAGCGAGAATAATTCGGTTGGCGTTACGTGGATCCGAAAATATTCGCGTTCACGAAATCGGAAATTTTTATGGTCTGAGCTTTGAGGCGACCCAGAGCCGCGATCCCGAACATCGCGGAACACGAAATTTATTTTTCGAGTTTAAAATTTTAATTGTTAAAGTGCTTATGCGCACAATATTGCGTTTAACTTGCCGAGGTTAGGTTAGGTTATATAATTTTAATCGGCTTTTTTTTTTTTCATTTCTCGCGAATTTCATCCTGTTTTCGAGAAAGAGGCAGAGGTTGAATGAAGAGCGGAGTAAAAAATTCTCACCTCCTCGTCTTCGGCGTCCTAAACGTGAGGAATTAATTTTCCTTATCTTACAATGTGTCGCCTCAGCAGTTGCGATTTTTTCCCCGTTTCGGAGAAGGTTTTGAGTCATGCTCCCTAAAAATTGCAATTTCCGGTCGTTTCACCAGAAAGGGAACTGCTCGGAATGCTTCTAGCACCGGCCAAGTCCACTTTTTCCTTGTTCACTCTGCTAAATTTAAAATTTTTTATTCTGAATCCCTTCCCAGATTAAAATGATGCTGAGAAATAAAAAAAAAATTCCAATTTTTAAAAAAATATCAGATAAATTGTTTAACGACAGGCGCGATTGCTATGGAAATAAATTTTTCCAGTGGAAAATAATTCGCCGCACAAACTTTTTCACGGAATGTCCCAAAGACTCGTTCAGAAATTATTGTGACGTCATGTATGAATTAGGGTCTACTTTAAGGTGGGAACCGCACCCTTCAACAATCAGTGGAGTATTCGAAGGAAGTGAGAAGTTAAAAATTAGTTATATATCGTTGTGAATTGTCATTTAGTATATAGTTCTTTTAGAGTTTTGCTGAAATCATAATTTATAATATACATGTAGAGGATATTTATTTTACAAAGCATTAATGTGTACTTTTTGAAAATAAATGAAGAGGAGTGCTTCTCTCCAATATCAATAGAGCTTTACAGATACAGTCGTGGCTTTTCAGACATAAAATTACACATCTACAGGTAAAATTAAGCTTTCTTTAGGTGTACATTTAAACACTGTTCAATAAACGAAGTTAATTCATTCTTATTTTTTGCTTTCTTCACTTAAATCGATTCAGAGCTTCGATTAAAGTACATGTAAAAAATTGGACCCAAAATGGCTGCCATCCAAATCGTTTTCTTTTGTATTATCGGTTATTTTATCCTACATAATTTACTTGTGAATTTTAGAGGTTTTGAACAAATAAATTTTCGAATTTAAAAATTTACTGAGTTTATCGATTTCTCTTATGATTTTCCTCCTCGCTCTCATCAATTTGTTCAATATTAGTTAATTAGAAAATTCATTGTTGATCAATGTTTTTCAAACTACTGTCAACTCCCATCCTTTGTTATGTAAGTTTGTTATTTTGTTAATCATTATGACAGCGATTGCATTTAATTTCCGTTCGGTTCTTCACAAATGGATTAATCGCGGTTTTATTAAAATTAATCCCATAATTATGATTATTTAACATAATAAACTCTGAATATTAATAATTTTATATGTAAAATTTTTAATGTTTCAAATTATATTACTTCTTAAATTTCTGACATAATAAGGCCTTTTTAAAAATCTTTAGCAGGGAAAAAAATAATTAAAAAGATAAAAATTCTGAATTTTATATTATTGTTAGTTATTAATCAAAATGATTAGTTCATAGTATTTAAAATCTCTCATTTGCATTATATTATGGGTTATTCATGTATGTTATATTCTACTACATATATTTGCTGTGGCATAGCTAAAAAAGTCATTATATGCATACATATATATATACATAAACTTTACTTAAGATATATTTGGTTTACAGCAGTATAAAATGAGTTAACATTTAATTTTTGTTATATTTCTATATTAATTCAACAGTATCAGAAATTATATTTGTCTTTGGTGAGAAATAGTTTTCATGTATGTTTAAATTATATTTTTATGAATTCAACATTTAATTGCATTTTAATATTTTAACATGGATTGTTAGTGATACTTATGCTGGCCAATTTGTAAAAATAGATGTTGAAAGAGGATTAATTATTTTATGAAAAATATGAATTTTTGATTATATTAATTTCATTTAATGGTGAAAAATGATTTGTCTAAAAAAATAAGTCTGTATTTATATCATATTTAGCAGACAGGAATTCTTAGAATTGATGGTATTAAGTCATTATGATTTGTAAATTTTGAATGTGTATAATGATACACATATGATATACATTATCCAGAACCCAGTATCCCCTTTTATATCTTAAAATTTAATTTAATGCACTATGTTTATTTTCTAAGTAAAAATTTTTTGCCAAATCTAAATCAAATAAGTTTGTGAGAATTAAGACTAAAAGCTGCCAACAGATCTGTCAGAACACCAATATTGTAATGGTTGGATCCATCTGTGCTAAATGATCTGCTTTCAGATTTTATTTCAACTTCATTTATTAAATCAAAAACTATTTTTATTTTTTTATTTTTATTAAATCAATAAAAATATTGATTGCTCTAATAAATGAATATAACAAAATAAGATTGACATTTTTATTTAAGTATCATTTTTATGCGTTAAAATGTGAATAATTTAAGATTTAAAAAAATCATGACTTCATTTAATCATTTATTTATTATAAATATGTTCATTTTAATTACACTGCGTGTAATTTGAAAAATCTCAAGTTATGCTATCCCTCATTGTGCACCCATAATTAATCTTATCTTTTTTTTTAACAGCACAATTCCTTGGACTGATATCTTATGATCTGGCCTTTTTGTATGATGAATTCACCATTGAAAGTATCCGAACCACAAAAATTATTGGAAATAAATTCTGTCAAATTGTTTTTTAAAGCAAGAAAGAAAAATGTTTTTTTTTTTTTTCAAGCACCAGGTTTAGACCTCGCTGCTGATCACAGAAAATACCTGCAAACATGAATGAATTAGATAGTCTTCGGCAAGAGGCAGAGACACTTAAAAATGCCATCAGGGTAAGAATCTTTAAATACCGTATGTCATAAATGACATCGACATTTTCTGTATGAATTTATTTCAAAATCCCGGGAAATAATATTAAGTCAACTTTTCTTTGACATGCCAAATAATTCTGAATGCATCCTTTGAACTGACATTTGCCGTATTTGCATCGGTTCTTTCACATTTGAAGAGATTTCATTCTTAAGCTTTTGTACATTTTTATGTTTACTTAACGGTATGATCATTGTAAAAGGCGAACTGTCTCATTATCGGAATTATTTGTTTTCAGGATGCTCGTAAGGCAGCATGCGACACGACTCTTTTGTCTGTTACGTCCACCATAGAACCAATCGGACGTATACAAATGAGAACTAGAAGAACTCTTAGAGGTCATCTCGCCAAAATATATGCCATGCATTGGGGATGTGATTCGAAGTGAGTGCTTTTCTGAAGGATGAGGTTCATTAGAACAATGAAATAATACGATTTGTTAAAAATTATGATTTAACGTACAAAAATGTATTTAATTTGAGAATTAATTCAAATTAAAATGGAAGAATCGAAAAATGTTTCAAAACAGCAAGATAGTCTTCCTTTTTTTTTAATTGCAAATTTTGAGATTAACAGTATAGTCTTTACAGAGTTTATAAAAAGATCATTTGATATAACGGCCGGCAATAGAAATCACACTGTATTTCTATCCAGTCTATTGTACATCTGCTATTTCTGATTCTCTATGTACGGAGTGACATAATAAAAAAAAATTACTTTTTAATAATTTTTTGACAACGAGATACAAATAGGGCGACAATTAAAATATGTATCGATTCCTTTAATATTATTTGCAGCTGTGGGTCCAGAAATTTAGTATCAGCATCTCAAGATGGAAAGTTAATTGTTTGGGACAGTTATACAACAAATAAGGTTCATGCTATTCCTCTACGTTCAAGCTGGGTAATTATTTCCCTAATTTCGCATGGTAATTAAGTTTTTATAATTTCTTAATAGCGATCGATATATATAAATATTTTCTTCACCCCCTTCAGGTTATGACTTGTGCATATGCCCCCAGTGGATCGTTTGTTGCCTGCGGAGGCCTGGACAACATCTGTTCAATATATAGCTTAAAAACCAGAGAAGGAAATGTTCGTGTTTCGCGGGAACTTCCCGGGCACACAGGATATCTATCTTGTTGCCGATTTTTAGACGACAATCAAATCATCACAAGCTCGGGAGATATGACATGGTAATTATAATTCAGAATTTCATTAACAAGAGTGTTTGCCGCAGCCAATATCCGATTTTTCAGAGATTACATTTGATCACCTCATGTAAAGCGTTAGTTTTATCGTTTTCCTACAATATGTGGTTCGGAGATTAAAAAAAACTAACCAATAATTATGAAAGAGAAATAATTTTTTTTAATATAGTTACTCAACACTGAAAGTCATATATGGTGGCAATTCAATTTGTTCCTTGCATATTATTTAAAGGTCCGACAGCAAGAAAAAATAGATTGTTTCCTATCCATGCAATTTGCTAGTTTTTATTAATAACTATGATGTTAGTGCAGATTAAATTTGTCTATGTATTATATTTTTTTCGCACCGAATGAAAAATAGTTCTCTTGCATTACAAAGATAAATATTTATCGATGTTCCATTGTAAATGTATATTGTTGCCATAGTTCTTGTTTAATGTTAATTTTAAAAATATTAAGATTGATTTATTAACCTTTGTTTTAGTGCACTCTGGGACATTGAAACAGGGCAGCAGTGCACGTCATTTATTGGGCACACTGGAGATGTTATGAGTTTGTCTTTATCGCCAGATATGAGGACATTTGTATCGGGAGCTTGTGATGCATCAGCCAAGGTATTAAAAATGATACGTTTTTAAAAAAATTTTTAAATCTTAAACGTTTATCTTTCAGTCTCTAAATTACTTCAGTATAATCGTATAGTTATTAGTGAAAAACATTTTCTATGTTTTTTGCACGAAATGGTCGGTAAAAAATGTATTAAAGTGAAATGCTGTGCTTACTACTTTATAATACAAATAGACCTTGAAAGAAAGTAACTTCTCTTAAAATATTGACAATATTGAAATTTTCATGATCCCAGAAAAGTTTTATAAGGTCCATTCTTAGTTCATAAGGGCTAATAATATTAGTAAAAATAATCTTCTTTAACAAGTAACTAAGAATGTGAATTTCTATAGAATGTTAAAAAATACATTCGTAACAATATTTACATAATTTTTTTTAAATATCTATTTTTATAAAATTATTTTAACTTGAATGGATGCTAGGATATAACCCATAAACATCGATAATTTAGAGCTTTTAAGAGTGTTGCCAAGAATGTTACCAAATTCGACCGCTTTTTTTTATCATATTAATTCTGAGCTGTAGTTTTTAAATTCGATAAACATTATAAGATTGTATAGTTTAATATTTAAAAGCTTTTTTCGTGCACTAAACGTATATTCTGTATTCCAACTAATATTTAGCTCAAGCATGACTCCATTATTAATTCTTTTTTTATACAATTTCTAGCTTTGGGATATTAGAGAAGGATGTTGCAAACAAACGTTCCCGGGTCACGAATCGGACATAAATGCTGTGGCAGTGAGTTTTTTCTCCTTAAATATTCATCATTTACAATACAAATATTTTGTTAAATTACAAAAATTAAATTATTGATTTACATGAAATTATAAAGTTTATAGATTTTTATCAGTTTCGTATACTTCCATTTGCATGTTCTGAAATCGCTTCCAATTTAAATAATGTAACTTTTGCAGTTTTTTCCAAATGGATATGCTTTTGCCACGGGATCGGATGATGCCACCTGCCGATTGTTTGACATTAGAGCAGATCAGGAGCTTGCAATGTACTCACACGACAATATTATCTGCGGCATAACTTCGGTCGCATTCAGTAAATCGGGTCGACTTTTGTTGGCCGGTTACGATGATTTTAATTGTAATGTTTGGGACACATTAAAAACTGAAAGAGCAGGTGAGCAAGGCAAATGATTGAAAATTAATGTGACGGGCTCAAACCAAAAGATATTAAAAATCCATCTTCTCTTCTGTGTTTCGCTGCAGGAATTCTCGCTGGTCACGATAACAGAGTGAGCTGCCTAGGGGTTACGGAAGATGGTATGGCAGTGGCAACCGGTTCTTGGGATTCATTTTTGAGAATTTGGAACTGAATTGCTGAGGTGAGTACTCTTCGGTTAAACGACGCTCAATGTAGTTTTACCCAATCTGAAACTAAGATTGATAGGTTATATGAAAAACTATTGAGTGTATTCCGCCGTTAATTCAAATTTTCTTATTTTTTCCAGCTGGTCTACCTCACAAAAAAAAAAAAAAAAAAAAAAAAAAAAAAAAAAAAAAAAAAAACCCTTTAAATTCTGTTACTTTTATTCTCATTATCGTTATGTCTTATTCATTACATTAAAAATCATTATACCTTATAAAATTTATCAAATAAATGTTTCTTCTTTTTTTTTTTTTTTCTTTTTTTTTCTTTTTTTTAACACTGTTTTGAACCTTAAGCAACGTCTTAAATATGAATCATTCATTACTGATTGGGAAATCGAGGAGTTGCTGAGGGTTCAAAAAAGTTTACTTAAATTATAAATATATTTTCGAGAGAAGTGTCTATTGTATTTGCATTGACGGAGATAGGAATAATGATAAAGAAATGATGTTCAATACAGAGAGAATAAAAAAGTCCCGAGCGGTTTGGAGAGTTTTCTGTGACTAAAAGAAAGGCCGCTTTCTTTAACCCAACATCATTATCCTTATCACGGTCATTCACTTCGCTATTTCCGTTTTTGCTGATTTTTTTTGTTCTAAATTTATTTATTTATTTTTATGTAATTTATGCTTGAACTTATAAAATTAGAATTAAACAATATTTCCAGTATAGAAAGTAAGAAAAAAAATCGTAGAGAATGCGAAACCCTTTCCACTCGAGGGAATCGGTTTGATCAATGTTTTGTTTCCTTTCTCTGTTCATTCGGAAGAAGCATGATAAAATGAAAAATCTCAAAAAAAATTTGCTAATAATAAATAAGATATAATAATAATAATAATAATAATAATAATAATAATAATAATAATAAAAAGATTAAGTCGCAAGAGCCAAAAGTGCTGCTTTTTACTTTTCAAAATTGTTTGAAACAGATTTAAATAAAAAATTACATTGCCTTAAAAAAGTAGTTGCTTTTGAGTTGAGGAATGTTAAGAGAGATCGAAGAAAGGGGGCAGGGAGGATAAGTAATTTCGATTGTTTTATTTATTTATTTATTTTTTTTAATTAAACATTTACATTAATTTAAAGTAATTTCATTATACTTCCTTGATACATTTTTACATGTTTCATCCTAATTGATGGATTATTTCGTAACAGAGAGTGGATATATGCCAAAAGCAAATTAAATAGTGCATAATAGGGAAAAAGGGTTGCGAAAACTCGGAAAGAACAATTTTTTACCTGATTCATATCAAAGGGTTAAAATATTAATTTAACAATAATGAAAAAAATAATTTTTGAAATAATATTTCGATTTTGGATTTCGCTAAATATGAATTGTAATAAATTCTAGCAGTCTCCATTTTATAATTTGTGCCATAATCTCCATATTTAATTAGGATTATAAAACAATTGGGATCAATTGCATTTTTTTGACGTTCAATTTTTGAAGATGAAAAATGTGAAGTAACAAGTTTTTCGTGTGCATTACTAGCCTCAGGCAGAACTAAATTTTTTTATGCATTTTGTATTCGTACATTTTATTATAATTGCTTCGAAAGATGCTTTCCGTGATTATTTTGGGTTTTTATACGCTTTCGAAGATGAAATTGAACTAAACACTAATAATTGAAGAAAAAGTTGTAATTTTTTAATTTTTTATTTTAATGTTTAAAGTTCTGCCTTTTCGTGAAGGTTTCAAAATCTTGAATGATTATAAGTAATAATAACAATAATAATAATAATAACAATAATAAAATTAATAATAATAATAATAATGAACATTTTATTCAAATTTTGTAAGATGAATAATTTCATTCCGATATTTATCGTTTTCATAATCAAGAGAAATTTCTTACATGGACCTATTTGCATACATATTTGAATAGGAGGTTTAAAGAACCGATTAAAACGTTTAGATATTTTGTCCTATGATAATTATATAATAAAATGTAACGTTTGTAATACATAAGAAGTTTCTACATGAAATTTTCTATTTAGCTTCTTTTTGTATCTTATTTTTATTTATTTTTTTAATTTTTTTATTTTTTTATTTAAGGCTTGTGATAGTTTCATTTAATTTTTTTTTAAATAATACTATATCATAATATTTTTATAAAACCATTCGAAGGTTAATTACAATATGGTTTTGTTCGTAGCATCCGACAAGGTTGCAATAACGTTTTGCTTTTTGTATCAATAACAAAGAAAATTTACAAATAGCACCAATCACAATATATGAATTATTTAAAAATAACTTGTAACCGGAAATAAACCATTTTTATTAAATTAATTCGAAAATTATTAATTTTTCATAGTTAATTAATAATATCCATATTTGAAAAAAATTTTCTAGAAATTGCACAATTATTTATTTAAAATTATGTAATTACGCAAATATGGCTATTACTATTTATTATTTGAATTTTATTGTATTGCCAAATATAAAAGCTAAATATTATTGTAAATGTGATCTATTTTATGCGCTTCAATTTTTCACTCTGTATGTGTAAATTGTTATGAAATACGATACAACCATCTTGATAAATCTGCAAAATCGCACAGGCAACCTTTAAGTTGGTTATCGTGGGCTTTGTAATTTATTTATTAAACTTGACAAGATCATATTGTAATCAATAATTGAAATTATCCGCCTTCATAAAACAAGCCATTATATTTTAATATTTTCATCACTTCCATCTTAAAATATTAAAACAGTTTTTGAATTCTATTTCCTTATTATTGAATATTGTTTTTGTTGCACTCTAAATTTATTATTAATTCTTATAAACTAAGAACATTTTTCGATGTTTAATTGCTGAGAGTTATTTCTATTCCTTTGAAAATGTCTCGTGAATATATTGCATGTGCTAATTTGACTTTCTTATGCGCTCTACGCATTTATGAGCGGGTGCAGTGTTTTTTAAGTGGCGAGCGCTGTTGTAATTAATGTGTTTGTAATTGTGCTTAATCGGTTTTCAAATTTTTAAGGAACGTATTTCAAACGATTTAATTGTACAGCAAAAAAAGTAAAATAATAATAATATAATAATAATAATTTTACGGTTCTTATTTGAAACCATTCTTTGTCGAAAAAATTATCACCAACTTTTTAAATAAATTACGTCATGAAAGATGATATTTAAAAATAAATGTAAATGATCAATTTTTCCGAGAATATTCTCTTTAAAATATAGTATAAAAAGGCAAGAGTTAAAAGAAATTAAAAAAGAAAACGCAGAACAGAATTACAATATATGAGATGCAGTTTATGAATCATTCATCTGTTTTATAAAGAAAAAAGGTTTAACCTTAGATATATGTCAAGCCTCGGATCTTAATTTTTCAAAATACCTTCGTAATTGTCACATTATACTTGTTTGTGAGATTTTTCAGTGCAAGCGTAAAACGTGAATAAAAACAGAATTGATATATTAATTAATAGTTTTGTTTTGCTTGAATGACTGAATTAATCAGCATTTTGCACTGAAATGCGTTAAAATGTATTCAAAGTATTTTTAAGGTCTTTTTTTTTCTTTTTTTTCGTTAAAATTTATTCAACTGGTTTAATGATAGGTTTTGCTTTTTTTTCTGCTTTTGACAACGGCATTCTTTGCAAAAAAAACTAAGATTCAGTACTTTTCCATGTCATTCTACACTTTGAAATTTATTTTTGAAGTTAACGAAAATTTCGCTTCTCGATTTTTTAAACGACATTAAAAAAAGAAGTCTTTATTTTTTTTCATTATGTATTTTCTTCACTATATTTAAGCCCCGGGAAATTCTGGATAGTATTTTATGCATGCGCACATATCATAGCTACCAGACGGACATCAAAAACCAAGTACACCGAATAGCATCACTCAAAAAGTGTGAATTTTTTGGGCCTGTCAAAACCAAAAAAAAAAAAACAAATCATAATATTATTGAGCTGATTTAAGTGTATGTTTGATAAATTTAGAAGTCAAAGTTGAATGAAATTTCTCAATGTAAACTATTAATTTAAAAGTATTTTAATAATAATGATGATGATGATGATAAAGATAATAATAATATTAAATAAAAAGAAAGCTTTGATTAGTTTTAATTGTTAAGGTCAAAAATTTTATAAAATTATTAAAAATTAAAAAAAAAAACTTCACATTATATTATTAGGATTTCCAAAATTGTTTTAGCAAAAACCTAAAATGAAAAGCTCTGTATAGGGTGCGACAGTGTTCTAGGTTCTCTATTTTTGCTCTTACACTGCCAACGAAAAAAAAAAGAAAAAAAATAGAAATACAAGATTGATCGGGCGTTAAACGAGCATGTTAAGAAATTTGTTGCCCAATGTCGATAAATTCTACTTCAAACGCGTTCCAAAGCACAGTATTCGAAAATTAGTTTAAGGCCTTCGTTATGCCGATTGTAACATACCCGCGGGCCTCTTCCTCGGATACAAAGCTCATGAACTGCAGATTAATTCAATCATGTCATGTCTAGTGTAATGCATTTAATGAGCTTATTAGATGCTGCGAATTTGACGTTGGGCCACAAATTATACGCTTATGGTATCATTTCTAGGCTCAGCAGCATGGGATTCTTTTATTTTATTTTTTTTTTTTAAATAAAAAGTAAGCAAATATATATTCAAATGCAGTAATATATGATAGCGCATCTGATGTCGGTGCTGAAAAACGCCAAAACAATAAAAAAAGAGGAGATTGATGGGAAAGAGAATAGTTATGTAAAAATTCTTTAAAAAAAAAAGTAATTTTTGCTTTTTTAAAACTTTGTATAAAATGAAGGCAGATATGCTAATATTTATTTATTTTCATATATATATATATATAACTCCCTAAACACAAAGAAAACCTAACATTAGTTCCACACCGAAAATTCCACGAGTCTGAAATTCTAGATTTATTTTCTAGTCACACAAAATCGCTTTTTTAAATGGATATTGATCCTGAAATCTCATACCTGCGATTTAAAGAATTTATCTGGGTTTTTGCTTGAACAAATGATACCTTTATCAGTCTATATCATTTATTATACGTATATATAATGTATTATTATTATTATTAAAACTATTTCTAATTTACTTGTTTGTCTAATCGTAAATTGAAAAACCAAAGGCAGAAAAGAAAAAAAATAAAAAAATTATTTATTTGTAAAGTAGTTGACGATTAATAATTTCTTTTTTTTATTAATTTAATGTTAAAGAAAACCTTCTGATGAATAATATTAAATTATTAATTAAGAAAATATTGTATTATTTCACATTAAAATTGGTAGTTTTTTGATTAACTAAACAGAAATGTTGTTTTAATTTATGGAATTGGGTTTTTTTCTTTTTTTTTTTTATTATGGTATGTTCATACTGTTCATTTTCTGTTGATCTCTATCAACATATATATAATATATTTTGTCAGCGCATATTACATATTATGGCTCAACTCACCTGTACACGATATATTTTTTTTAGCTTAAAGAAAATGAACTGTATATTTTCGCGGAACGCGAAATATTTGAAGGGAAGATTAATTTTATTAAGCAGTAATACCATATGATTGCTTTATGAAGACGTGTTTCAATGGGAAATTTTTAAAATAACGACCCTCATAGATTGTAATTATGAACCGTGTAAAGGTTTGGATGATTAGGATGTTCTGCATCTGCATTAGGTCAACGTACTGGTTTTGACATGAACCTAAGAATTTTCATGTGGAATAGTTTACACAAAAAATGAAATGCTTACCTCAGATAACACTTACTTTTTTATTTTCCCTATTAAGTTGATTCATTTGTGAGTCTAAAGGTTCCGAGAAATGTGCATTAAACTTCGCACTCATATTTACTGCTTCGCGACAATGGAAAAGATTGCTTAAAGGAAATATATTTTGACTCTCTTATTTTAGAATGACAGCTTGAAATGCAATCATTTAAACCCTTATTAACGTGAAATTTGCGTGAAGTTAAAGTTTTAACAGGTTTCATCTAAATACGAGCTCTTGCATCAGTTGCGCCAATAAAACCGTTTGCCGGAAGTTCTTCGCAGCAACTGCGAGCTTCCGGGAACGATAAGGTTGTGCTAACGTTGGAATTCATCGACAGCAAAGTAATGGAATTTTTAACGGCCACGGTAAAAGTTGCAACTTAATTCAAAATTAATTTCTCTATTTAATGCAGTAGAACTTATTCTGAAATCTCTTGAATGATAAATCAGAATTATTATGAGATTTTAATTAAGCAAAAGGAGGAACAAGTCTCATTACGTATCCAACAAAAACCTTTAATTACAAAATATCAAACTTTTTCATTTTCACTGTAAAATATCCGAAATTAGTTAAAATGAAATTTAGATGGATCCACGTAATGAACATTGAGGCGAAGATGAAAACGAGATGACAGGTACGTGGATGCGTAAGAGCATCAATTTGCTTTTATTCATTTCTATGAAAATAGAGACAAATTTGATGTTTGAAATGTCCAATTTGCATGCCTCTTCCAATAAGACACGTCTGCTTGAGGCTTCCCTCTGCGCCGATGTTATATCATTTACCGTTAATATCATTTTTTCGATTCGTTGCTATTGCAACTGAATTGATATTACAATTTGTTTAACGACGAAATTCAGCGATGTAATCGGAAGTCTTACAACTGATTCGAATTGCGGGAAATTGTGATTCATATTCGGATTGAGGAAATCGCATAAATCACAAATCCGTAGATCCTCAATCCGCGGGAATTGTTCTTTTAAGATCTCAATAACATCGAAAAATAAAAATTATCTTTTTATTGTAAAATTATAAGAAAATGGAAGTGAAGAACCTGTTGAGGGCGACTGCCAAACTTATTTTATGCAGTTACGCAAACCGCAAGATAAGGTAGACAACCATGAGAGTTTAAATTTGTGCTGCGGGAAAAAAGGATCTAGTAAAGTTGTAGTGTTGCGGTAAAACTGAGGCAGGATTTACAGGTAGCTTAAATGTAATAGTAATAAAAATTTTGATTTCAGCGAAAATACGTTCACCTTAGAATTCTCATCATAATAAAAATTTCAGTGAGTTGATTTTTTTTTATCATGACTGTGCAATAAAAAAAATTTTAATATTAATTTCTAAGAAAATGCAAATAAATGCTCAGGTTTTTAGGAAAAAAAATTAGGTTAAATGTGTCTTCATTACATATATTGTCTGTTATCTTTCTAATTGAGAAATTTCTCCAAATTTTTCAACTAGAGGATTTTGTTTTTGCTATATGAATCATAATGTTGCAAGATAATTTTACTTCTAAAATCATGTGTTAAACCTTATGCAAAAGATGCAAAATATATTTAAAATTAATTTCACATAACATGAAAGAACAGACATTTATATTTGTCAATGTACAGCATATATTTTGATTGATTTTATAAAACCAATCATCAAGTGGGATGAAACTAATTTTATTTTTTCAACTTTCAGAAGCCATAATTAATTTTAAAAAAATGTATTTTTGCCCAAAGAATGAATCATTTGTTCCTACATGGGCCAAAAATGGTATATCACAATGCTTCATTGAAACAATCACCTCAGCCATACCAACAACCATTATATTAGTTTTTGGTACAATACAATTATTAATATATTGGAAATATGCAACAGTAACATCAAATGAGAGACTGAGAATTTCCAAATTATATATCATACAGATTTTTCTTTTATTTCTATATCCGGCAATTGTTGTAATAAAATTTTTATTACAAGCATTTTATCTTAATGATAAAGAAATCTACGGGTATATGGTAAGTAATTGGTTTCCTGTCAGACATTGCTAAGCTTTAAACTTTAATTTCCAAAAAATATTAATAAATACTGCTTTTCTTAATATATTCAAAAGAAAGAAGTACAATTTCTAACCAAATAAAGATTTCATACTTAAGATCAGTTAATATTTGCAATTATTACAGTTATTATTTTATGATTTCTTATTTGATAAATTACAAAAAGAAAACAAATTCACACTTTTTAATGTACTACATTTGCCTTTAAATTTACATAATAAATTATATTTTAAAAATATGTTATAAAATCTACTTAAGGATATTTTTAATTTAGATATATTTAAAATGTTGAATACATTTAGATTTACAACTGGTTGCCAATTTCTTTGGTTCTAAGTAAAAATATAAGAATCATAATGAACATCTCATGTTTTCAAAGCTTTAAATTATTTGTTAATGATACTTTTTTTTTTATAAAAGAAAATACTGGTATGCATTATAAATATTTTTATTTATTGCAGATTTTGAATCTTGTTGGTGCAGTGAGTGCATTTTCTTATTCTTTTGCACTTGTATATGTTGAAAGAAATTTCCAGTTACCTTCTGTCCCCTCTAAAGGACATGGATTTGTGTTATTGTTATTTTGGTCATTAGCTTTTATGGGTGAAAATTTATCATTCATTATCATCAAAAACAAAAATTGGTGGGACTATTTGGACAGGTATTTTATTTTTAACTGTTTGATTTTGGAAAATCCAAGTTTTTAACTCTCTATCTAGACTTTTTATATTAACCTAGCATGACAAGATGCTTGATGATTCATAGTTTCATACTCTTTGTTAAATCTAACATGTGGGCAGGAAATTCTATACAAAAATGGTGTAATTTATAACTAAGACTACAATAATTTATAACTAGTAAGGCATAAAATCAAAAAATCAAGGTCCTTCAATTATCAATGTTAAGAAATTTGTCCCAACTTTAACACAAAATGGGCATAAAATTATATATTATAATTAATAATGAGACTGAAGTAAAAGATAATGTTCAAAATTTCACATTTCTTGTTATGAAAAAATTAAAACCTAGTGCCTTTGCTTTGTAAAGATTTGTAATTTTTTCCTATTGTAAAGAAAAGCAATTGATTAAATTTTACGAAGTTAGCCTAGTTTATAAGCTTTAAATAATCAAAGAAACATTTTTCATTGTAATTTATAACTGAAAGATTGAATTATTTTGTTGTTTTTATTTTATATTTTTTCATGTGCAAAATTTAGTAATTCCTCCATTAGAATTATCAATATTAAAAATGGTAGTGATTTTACATTCATTTTTTAGTAACAAAATTGAAGTTCTGTCTTATAGGGAATAATTAAGCAATCCATGATTACAGTTAAACAATTTATTTTAAAAATTATAAATTAAAATAATTTTTTATTAATTAATAATTAATATAATGTTTTACTATTTGGAATTTCAAAATAATATTTAAGATTGATTTTAATAGCCGTAAATGAATTTTCATGCAGCAGTTTTATTGTATATTAAGATATTTTTACATACAGGTCATCTAGTAACATATATTTGACGCTGTTTCTCTCCAAGTATCTCTCCTGCATGATGATATTCATCTTGGGTATGAGAGCACCAGGAATTATGTCAACTAGAGATTATATGGATTTGAATAATTTATCATCATATTCTTCAAGATCGGTGTGTAAAGATCTATTAAGAATTTATTAATCATAATTTTAGTGAAAACTGAATTTTATTATATTTGATATAAATTAAATTAATTTTGTTTTAATTCCATTATATTACATATATTATATATTAGAGAAGTCGCACTCCAATAATATGATTTTCTTTTATTTTAAATGTTTATTTATTATTTAGTACTATTATTTATTCATATTAGATACTAAATAAATTTTAATTATTTATTGAAAAAATCCAAAAAAACGCGTTTATCAATCATATATATTCTGTGGAGATCAAAATAATTATGAAAATCACTAGGTACTTTTTTTTTAAATACAAAAATGAAACATAATTTACCAGTTAGTTCATAAATTTCAAATATCTGAAATACTAATATATTACTAATAGTGAATTCTTTTTTTACAAAATATATTTTATATTATATTGAATAGCTTATTTTTTTTTAAAAAAAAATACAATTTTATATATATATTCATACCTTAAACATCACATTTTTTTATCGGAAAAATCGTCTGTATAATTTTAGGTGTGGCATTTCTCATAACTTTATTCAAATTTTTAGTTAAATTTGGTGCTTGATATTTCAATGGGACTGTTTTTAAATGTTCTAGCATAAAATACTTTTATAGAAAACTTTTTTCTGCCATTACATGTCTAAAAAATGTGTGAAAAATTATTTTAAACTTAACAATTTATTCCAAACACATGTACAGATATCTAATTTTAAATATATATGGTATGATCATTTTCATTGAATTTACCTCATACATAATTTTATTTATTATTTTTTTGAAAAAAGGAAGACATATGCTGAATTTTTTTAGCATTATTCAAAATAGCTAATTTCGAAGAATTTTAAGCTTATATGTTGCAGTATCATAGAAAGATTTAACTAAAAAAAGCTTTGTCTTTCTTTAATCATGCGATTATAAAATATTTTCGGAAAATTCGAAAACCTTAATCAAATTCAAAAATTAAATCTAAGATCGCGAAGCTTGAAAGGCTGTGCAACATTTTTAAAGTTGCAAACATATACAAATAATAATCTTTATACTTTTTATTTTTTAAATTATACATTTCTTTTATTTTACACATCAATGGAAATTTTAATATTTTCAAAAATTTTCAAATGATGGATAGCCGTCCATTTAAATGCTTGCAAAACCATGCTATTTTGGTAAATAAGGTAAATTGTACAAATATTTTTCTCTATGTTGAGTTAGTGAAAGTATCACTATTAAATTTATAACGGAAAGTAGCTTTTTTCAATTAATTTTTCTTTTTAAATTGCAGAAAATTGTTTTAACGGGAAGATTTTATTGGATTTATAAATTTGGAATAAAAAGAATATGATTTCGTTATTTATTTTTATGTCTTTATATTAAACTGAAAAAGCCATTTATTTGCCAATATCTTTTTTAGTCCAATTTTTTCCCCATTTTTTAAATCATTCAGTTGAAACTCATTATTAAAATTTTTAAATAAGTGATTTTCATTTTCAAAATACAGATAATTAATTTTTCCCAGTTTAAGGTTAAAATACATCAAAAAATGAGAATTTTTTGTTTTTTTAAGTATGTACAATTAAAATCTGATCATTAAATAAACTAATAATTTATGATTTGTATTCGTATCAATTTTATTATTGCAGGAGCGCAATTCCTTCTCTCAAGGCTCCACATGGAAAGATTTCTGGAAAAAATTTAGAATTTTAGCTCCATTTTTGTGGCCCAAAAAAGACATCATGCTGCAGGGAAAAGTTTTAATCTGCTTTTTATTATTGGTTGGAGGCAGAATAATCAATTTATATGTACCTATATATAGTAAAATGATTGGTATGTCCAATGTCTATGAAGAATGACATAATATGGTTTACCCTCGTAAAAGACGTTACTTGAAATTAAAATTAGTATTTTATTTACAGTTGATAGTTTAACTATAAAGCCACTTGAGTTTCGCTGGGATTATGTATTGATATTCACAGCTTTCAAATTTCTTCAGGGCGGCGGAACTGGAGGAATGGGATTATTAAATAATTTAAGAACGTTTTTATGGATTCGTATTCAACAATATACCACTCGAGAAATAGAGGTAGGGATTTTAAGGATTCACAATTATTATTTTTACATAAAGGTAATAAAATATTCCGAACGTCACACTTTATAAACACAGATAGCAAATTTAATCAAGAATTAAAATAACAATGGGATTTAATTTTAAATTTTTATTACTTTTTAATTTTATATCAAAAAACTCGACAAAGATGGGCAAAAATCATTTAATTTTTCTTTAAATATTGACTTTTATTTTTCTTATTTTAGATTGATTTATTCCGACACATTCATAGTTTGTCACTGGGTTGGCATTTGAGGCGCAAAACGGGAGAAGTTACCCGGGTAATGGACCGTGGAACCGAATCGATGAATAATTTATTAAATTATATAATATTTTCTATACTTCCATGTATAGTTGATATAATTGTTGCAGTTCTGTATTTTGTAACTTATTTCAATATTTATTTTGGCATTATTGTCTTTGTAACCATGGCTGTATATCTTGGTGAGACTTATTTCCCGTTTTAACATCATTAATCGGTTTCAGTTTTTTTCACTAAAGATGTTTGCTTTAAAATTCATTTTTAGAGCCCAAATTTAAGGGCTCATAATTGCCTTTATTTAAAATGAAACTGAATAGTTAATTTTTTGTTAAGTGAATAATGAATTTTTTATCTAAATTCAAAGGATTGAATGTGTGAATAAAAAAATTATATGTTTGGAATAATTTTTTTAAATTGATATTTAAAAAATAATATAAGTAATTGTTAAGTCTGTTGTTAACTGATAGGAAAAATTTAGTTTTTGCAGTACCAGTGATTAAAGTTAGTTTTATGGTTTTATTAACTATTAATACGACCTTACTAATTATTTAATTTATTAATAGGGGCAACAATAGCATTGACGGAATGGAGAACGAAATTTCAAAGATCCATGAATTTTGCTGACAATGCTGCAAAAGCTCAGTGTACAGACTCTTTATTAAACTATGAAACTGTGAAATATTACGGAGCTGAAGACTATGAAACGTATAATTACAGAAAAACTGTTTCTTATTATCAGGTTAGTTTTACCACATTAAAAACTACTATTGTTAAATTTTTTTTTAATTATTAAAAGCTCTGCCTTATCATATATACCCTGCACATTACATTCTTACAATGTGATTAGAATTAACTTTTCATAAATTAAAGAATTTTAAAAATATTTTTACATTTTGGATAATTTCATAAGTTATGTGTTAGGTTAGGCTTTCATTTTATAATATACTTTTTTATAGAATTTTTTAATCTTCAAAGAATTTTCACTTTGCCTAATTAGGAACAAGAATGGAAATCAAATGTTTCATTAAATGTCCTAAATACTTTGCAAAACATTATCATTTGCGGCGGTCTGCTGGCGGGTTCGTTGCTTTGCATCCATATGGTCGTCAATAATCAGGGTCTAACTGTCGGCGACTATGTTTTATTTTCCGGTTATATTATTCAATTGTATGTTCCACTCAATTGGTTTGGAACTTATTATAGGTAATGAAAAGATCTTATGAACGTTTTTCGTGCTGAGATTTTTTTATCGTTTTTTGTGTAACTCAAAATTATCATAAGTATGATCAACAGGTTTCAGTAATAGATTTTATATAATTTTTTCAGTATTATAATCGAGGATTTTGAATCGCAGATTTGCTCCCCGCAGAATTTGTTTTGTTTTGCAGGTCGAACGGCATGATGAAAGAAATTGGGCTTTTAATGAAAAGTCGTATCGCTAAAACTCAAAAGAAGTTGAAGAAGATTGCTAAGGCGGCTTAGCAAATACTTTATGTGATCGGGAAAATGTTGCTGAAATTTTGGACTTAGAAATCTTCCAACAGACCCTGAAATTTGCTTAAAAAACGCTAAACCGATTGAATGCCTTTTAAGCATACCTTTAATGTAACTATTTCTGAAATTTTTTGATCATACTTTTTGAGTCTTATTTTTCTGATTGAAAAGTTGGATGTGTGCATTTAGTATTATAAGGCCGTAAATAATATTTTTAATTATCCCTTAAAATGTCAAAACTATGCATTGTAGCTGTGACAAAGTTAATATTTAAATATTATTCTTTTATATTTCGATTATCACCGTAGTAAAAGTTTTGAAATTCCAAAATACGAGAACTTAGAAATGAAAAGTTTTCGGATGAAGAAGAATTAGCGAAGAGGTGTTGAAAATGTGGCATATATTGAATTAACTTTTTACTTAACTACGTTAATCAAAAAATATAGAAATAAAAATTTTCTAGGATTGTGAAAATTCTTGATATGTAACTACTTTATTTTATAATGTTCTAAAACTTTTTAATATGAACTTCTAAAGCTGACCGAAAATTTCATATTGTAATATTAAGTACTTCGTATATACGGTTTAAATATTTCCAATATTAATTATAAAAAAGTAAGAATTATTCAGACTGAATAAGAAAACTTTCATTTATGACGACGTATAAAATGTTTAATGCTATTTAAAATATAACATTATTAAAATAATGTCGAAAAATAAATTCATTAGAGAAATTTAAAATTTTGTTTTTTATTTACGAGTTTAACTTTTTTGTGAATATTAAGCAATTCAAAAATGTTTGAGAACAAATGTGAAAAAGACTAATTTCTGAATAAAATATCTAACTGTTTTTTACTAAAAGTTCTATAATAATATAATATCGGCAAAAATTCACCTTGTAGCTCTCAGTCAGTGAAATTTTTTCTTTTTATTCTCAGAATGATTCAGAAAAACTTCATCGATATGGAAAACATGTTTGATTTGTTGAAGGAAACGAAAGAAATCGAAGATTTGCCGAACGCGCCAAACATCGCGATCAAAAACGGTCACGTTAAATTTCAAAATGTTACATTTTCATATCTGCCGGAGAGGATGATTTTGAGAAACATATGTTTTGAAATACCACCCGGGAAAAGAGTAGCGTTAGTGAGTTAACTTGATAATTATTTCTTCTCCGTATAGCACGAAAATTCAAAAATTAAAATCTTAATATTAATTTTTTTTTAGGTCGGACCCTCGGGATCCGGAAAATCAACCATCATTCGCCTTCTCTTTAGATTTTACGACGTTGATTCCGGAGCTATTTTCATTGACGATCAAGACATAAAAACTGTGGCACAGAACTCATTAAGAAAAGCAATCGGTGTTGTTCCGCAGGATACTGTACTTTTTAACAATACCATCATGTAAGAATAATATTATATAAAATAATTTTATACTAAACAAAATAATTTTGAGGTTTAATTGTTATGGCTTGGAATAACAGTTCGGAACATGAATTATTGTAATTCATTTTATCGTTTCATTGCGATAATTCCTCATTATGCATTCATATAAATCCTCTACAGTATTATTACAATGGCAAATCAAAATGTAGTTCGCTTGAAAAAACATTAGATCAGATCTACATACGTATAATGACCGACACAATTATGCCACATATATGGAAAGAAAGCACGATACAATTATAATAATTTCTTTTTATATGTAAAGCAGACTGGATTTCATGTGATAAGTATTTTAATTTTTTAAAATAACTTTTTCTTAAGTCCCTCTTAAGATTTAGCCCATTTTTTTTCAAACATCAGAAATCCGGCGAAAAATATTCTAAAAATGAAGCAACAGTTCGATCCCGCATCCTATCAAAAGTGATTTATTATTTGTTAATAGGTATAATATACGTTACGGTCGAGTTGAAGCAGAAGATGACGACGTAATAAATGCAGCAAAAAATGCAGAGATTCACGACAAGATTCTAAATTTTCCTCATGGGTACGACACTGAGGTCCGTCGAAGCAATTCTACTTGCACGTTTTATATTTCTTGTTGATTCACTTCAACTCATGAAAGCCTTTTACGTTTAAGGTTGGCGAGCGGGGCCTGAAATTAAGCGGCGGAGAAAAGCAAAGGGTCGCAATAGCGAGAACAATTTTGAAATCGCCTCCCATTATATTACTGGACGAGGCCACCAGTTCTCTTGACACACAAACCGAACGTGACATTCAAGTAAGCTTATTTTAATTTATTACAACTGACTTGAGAAAACGTTGAAAAATTTATTTTCTTTTTTTGATAAAATCGCCGTCAAATATTTCAGAGAGCCATGGATCAGTTGTGGAAGAACAGAACCATGCTAATAGTCGCTCACAGGCTTAGTACAGTTGTGAATGCCGACGAGATATTGGTGCTGAAAGATGGCGAAATAGTTGAGAGGGGCAATCATAATGATCTCTTGATTCTGAATGGTATTTATAGCAAAATGTGGGAACATCAGCAGAAGAAAGAAAAGTCGGAAGATGAATGAGAGCATTTTAAATTTTAAAAAATCTGTTTTTATCTACGGTTTCATTTTTTTTTTTTTTAAGTTCAGTTCAATAAAAAAAATTTTGTTTAAATCGACAATTTCGAAAATTTCGCTTTTAATGCATATGAATTTTCACTCAAATTTCACGAAGAAAACAGTTTATGTGAATAATCATTAATATCGTTCTCAAAAAAAAGAATATATTTGACAATGAAAAATTTTAATAAACATAGAAGTTTTACAGCAGAAATTATTTTTCCGAAGATATCTTTCATTTTTATCATTAGCAACGGCTTTCCTTGATCTTGATGAGGAACTACAAATCGGTTTAAGTGTGAAGAAGCAAGCAATATTTTCAAATGAAAAATTTTCATCTGTTTTTTTTCTCATGGGATCATGTGAACAGTTCTAAGTGACGGATCTGATGTTTTAGTTTTCGCTTTCGTGGGAATATATATATATATGCACATATATTTACAGAAACAGAAAATTTTTCATGTGCGCTAGATTTCGATTAATATGAAGCTTTGAATTAAAAAACAAAGGAATGAATTGCTTGCCTAATACTTGCAATTAAATTACGAGAAACGCGATTTCTGTGAGATTGCCCTTTGGACATTTCACAGTTAAGGTTCGAAGCTTGAGGCGAAAGAAAAAGTTTTTTGTGACGTCTCTTTCGGTACCGGAAGTCAACTGATGAAAGATAATGGTCAAATTAAAAAATCAGTCGGCAACCAATTTCTACGCGGTCATCGACAAGCCTCTGGTGCAAGGGGCCGACATCCAGACTCCCACTAAAAAACAGAATTTTCACTTTTGTAATTCATTTTTCTGGTCAATATACTCCCCGACTCAAGGGAGTACCTGAGTCGGGAAAACATAAAAAAAAAAAAAAAACCAATTTCTACGAGAACCATGTTTTTAAGTCACAGAATATTTTTTTTAAGAAAAAAAGAATCGGCATTTCTGTTATAATTGATTTTATGAAGCCTTCAGCACGACACATTTTGCGGTCGTTACAGTCGAAATCATTCCATGAAATTGTTGGTCTCGTGCCTGCCACTGACCCAACCAGAGGATTTTTTTACCGTTAACGCTTCAAATCACGACGCGAAAGAATCAAAATTGGCTCCGAATCCGGAAGAGGAAGTGAGAAATTGAAGAAAATGCGAAGCTCGCTAATAGCGAACACGTCAAAGGAATTGTTTCCGGTTTAGCAGAAAATTAGATAATATCAAAATGGCCGGTGTAAGCGAATATTTTTCTATAGGATCAATTGTAGCTTGTAAAACATGTTTTTCAAAGGAAATCGAAGGAGAAGTTTTAGCGTTTGATCCTCAAACTAAAATGCTAATTTTAAGTATCCTTTTGAACAAGTTTGTGGTTATGAAAAATTTAAGTTTAAACGCTGGAAAGTATCCTCCGTTTCGGATGTGTATATCGCATCAAAATATCGATTTCATTGTTTCATTTCCATTTCGTTTACAGTGTCTCGAAGATTTCGCCTCGTTTTCTCGCCCCCTCGCCAGTTTTGCTGCCCGTCCGCGTTCTCGTCGGTTTCTTGCTAAAAAATTCTTTTTCTGATTAACGGTAATATTTGCAAAAACGAAAAAAAAATTCCAGTATCGAGTAATATTTATTTACTCCGTAAATAGGTCGGCAAGAGTGAAGCCTTCACATAATCAAGATTCATACTAGATTTGAATCTCCGCTTACAGCATCTGCTTAATCCGCAATTAATAATTTTAATTCTCTGGCAAACGACTACGTTTATTGTAAATAATGGATTGCATCATTATAGCGTTATTTATTTAGCATTGCTAATAGTAAAATTAAAAACTGGAAATTTCGGGCATGAAAAAAATTTTTGAAGGATCATCCATCCGAAATATTCACGTCCCTGAAATCGGGCTTATTAACTTTGCAACAACATCGAATTTTTGAATGTGCAACGTTAATTAATGAAATTTTTTACTGATCATTTTTGATGTTGGATGGGTACAGTTGATTCACAATGCACAATATGATTTCCTCAGCTACTTTTCAGAATGTCCTTCCACAAGTGGTCGACCCTCACTAAGTGATATATTCGTAGTAAATTTAGCATTGGTGAGTGATGTCCAGGTGAAAAAAGAAGTTACAGCAGTTTCAGATTCACCAAAGTCATTAAATTTACATAGGGTAAATATTAGTAGTGAATATTGGGATTTTATTTCATTAAGATAATTTCTTAAATATTCTTATTAAAAATTTCCTCTTCATATTTTCACTTTTCAACTTTGCATTCACATGGTTTTTTTGAATTTCAGTTAAATACGAGGGTAAGGAATCAGGTCGAAGAAAAGAAAAGGTTGGTGAATGCACTGAAAGCTGGTGTCTCACCTGAAGGTCAAAAGTTGTTTTTGGCCATTTCTAAAACGTAAGTACTTGAAAAAATGATTTTTGCGGAAAAAATTTTCTGTTATTAACAAGTCTCCTGATAAAATCTCAAGATTTTAAGTTTCAGCTGAGTAAATGCATTACAAGTGAGAAATTTTGAAAAGATGCATTTAATTATTAATGGTGAAAAATTTCAGTATATTTAAATAACTAAACTGTTAACATTAATGTTTCTTTACTAGAAGCATTCAAAAATGTTAAGTTACTTTAAGAAGCTTGCACATATCTACACACACATTTTACATTAGTCTTATTAAAAATTTTGTGACAAGATCAAATTGCAGATAAATTTAGATCATTAAATTGTCTTCCAAAATGTAATTACTGTTATCATAATCATAAAAGATTATTAATTTCTAATAAATCTTATGCAATTTCTAGCATCAAGAGTTGTTACACCTTTTAAGAACCGAATAAAGCATACATAATTTTTTACGTGGAACTTTTTACATATTTGCATCATGGTATTGCTTCTTGGTAAGGAAATGTGAAGTAACAAAACCTTTCATCTTATGTATTGTGCTATTGCTGCAGAGCCTATGTGAACTTGTTATGTGCTATGAGGTCCAACGAATAAAAATATAATTTTCCAAGGAAAATTTAATTCATATTCAAATGCCATGGATATTCCTTATGTAGAGAAAGGGAAAAATTATCATGAGATAAGAAATCAGAAAATAGCAAGAATCTTATTAATAAAAATTTTGATACAAATTTAAAATAATATATTTTCACAGTATTGCATGGCAGTTGGCATTATGAACGGGGCTGAGATGCAGAAATCATTTTTCATGACAAAATTATTTATGTCAGTTTTTTTTTTTTTGTCCGCGTGTATTTTGCTTGCGTGTGCGTAATGCATATCTTATGATACAGTAAATATGTTGGTTTTTTGGTTGTTGTTCATTCTTTGGCCCAGTCAGGGTCCCGCGGTTGAAATTTTGCTTTCTGGGCGCACCGAACGTGACTTTGCATTTCACGCAAAGTAGAAGAGGATGAGAATCCGAAATTGAGCATCGCCCGGTGCAAAAGACTCGAAAATCGCTTTTACTCCAGTCAAATGTTTTTTTTGTCTTATTTCTTTTAGGATAAGTGAAGTCTCCTGGAGCGGAGTTAATATAATAGTATGGAATAAAGTCATAATAACTCCTCCTTACAAAGCGGAAAATCTCACGGGCGACCCGGATTGCAAAGCACTGCCACACATTAAGAAAATCGTCGAGAAGCACTTAAAAGATTCGCTATATCAAGGAAATAAGAACTGATCATATCAGGCGAACCGCAAAATTCTCTATTTATTACTCCAACATCCAGGAAGATGTCACATTTCGTTAGCGACCGCCTTGTAACCACCGCCTCTGCACTCGAGGTACCGGAAAGCAGTTAAAAGAAGGAAACCACCCCCACCCCCAAAAAGGACCCCTCATTTTTTGTCTCGATTTTTAAACGCTTTTCTAAATGCCACTTATTTAAGATTAAAAAAAAAAATAATAATAATAATAATAATAATAAAAATAAAAAAAAATAAAAATGAAAATGAAAAAAAAAAAAAAAAGGTTTCACGTATCCGAAATCGAATCTGAAAGAAAAGTTAAACATAAACAATGATAACGCTAACAATAATTTGGAAGTAAAGGGGACACGAACCGTCAATGAAGTTGGAAAAAATAAAATTGAAACGTCCTAAATATCGAACTGCTTTGGTTGTTTTCATTTTTACAATTTCCTGACTTCACTCTGGCCGCCATTCGAGTTGAAAGGTTGCTTCTGACTGCGGTGAGGACCCAGGGAAAGGAAAGGGAAATTTGGCTAAAGTGAGAGCAGGTTTCGCCTGTCGGTCGGCAGGAACCCGCTGCTGATGGAAGGTGATTCGTTTGGGAAAACGTTCGCCCAGGCAAAAAGATTTCCTCGTCGCCGAAGGAATCTGTCGCCGCTCGGGAAATTTTTTAACTTTTTCGACATTTTGCGATTTTCGCGAGTCAGTTCGAATTGTTTCCGTTTTCGTAATGCCGCGTTCCGGCTTACGACGTTCCCTCGGATGACACCCCGTCGCTTAGTTGATATCTAAGTTTGCATATTTAATTCACCGGAGCCGCAGTTCGAACCGTTTTACCGTTTGTGTGCGGGGATGGGGATGGGGGAGGGGTTGAAGGCTGCAATGTACGGCAAATGAAAAAAATATGTGCTTCGGAAAGGTTACGAAACACGTTTGCGTTTTCTTAAAAATCGGCCGAAAGTAAAACTATTAAAGCTTTTCACCGAATGAATTATCTTTTTTGTAAGAGTTTAGATCTGAAATTAGCAGCCTAATGGAATAAATGAAATTTTTTTTACGTTGAAAACGTTTTTTTTTTTTTTTCGATGAATATTTTGGACGGTGAAACGCTTCAAATGAGACTTTTTCAAAATTTCCTACGACGTCAGGCTGCGTGCATTTTCATGCAGTTTTTCAGCGTGTCGCTCATGCAGCTAACCTAACCTAACCGGCGTTTAACCTCCCGCGCCTCGGCTTTTGCACAGTTTTTACGTCAAGTGTTCGAGAATTTTGAACATTTAGCTCTTCGCGGCAGCCCCCAAACACCCACGGACGGGTTAACCTCGAAAAGACTGAAATTTCCTCCTTTATTTTTAACGCTGCCAAGATCTTACTGCAGACGATCTCGAAATTTATGAGCTGCATTTGGAGGCGGGCTTTCGGGGTCCGCTTCCGGAGCCCCTCCCCGGGAGGGGGGAGAACGTGACGGCGAGGCGTCGTTGTCCAGACGCCGGCATCGGGAGCGGCAGGATTGCTGCAGGAGGGTGGAAGTGAGCGATGGGGAACGACAGATTTTGTTGTGCTCCCGGTCCTGGTCCCACCAGGAGTGCGGTAAGTAGCAGGATGAAAAAAAATCTTTTACTTCTGCCTGCATTTTCGGTCTCTCGACCTGTCACCCCCCCCCCCTTTCGAGGCGGAAAATTGCCCGGAAGGCATCGATCTGTGATTCGTTCCCGCGGACGTGGATTTTCACTTAGAATTCTAGAATTTTGTCTTCGTAAGGCGGATCGGAAAAAGAGAAACTGGTTCCGAATTTTGGAAAAATTGTAGCTGAAACCTTAATACGGAAAAAACGTCCCGTAACAATTCTAACTGAAATATTGAATTAGGAAATTGAGAAAGTTCTTACTTGAAAGATTTTGATTTTGTCCAATGATGATTGAAGTCCCCACGCAAAATTAAGAGGCAGAAATGAGATATATATAAATCTGTAAAGCTAAACAATTGAAATTAATTCATCGAGTTAATTCGCGTTTTTTCATTGATAAATCGAGTAATCTTTTTTTTTAATAAATTATTGGAAATTCTTCATAAAAAAAAAAGTGGAAAAAAAATCTCGAAAAAAAAAACAAAGTTGTAAGAATTAAGGTTTTTCTGAATTTATGCAATCAAAACCAAAAGAAAGCATTTTCCCTCTGTTTTTCTTTTCCTATTTTCAAAGTAAAACGCAATTGTTTTTACCAAAGCTCGATCCACGGGAGAAAAGAATTTGATTTTGAGGATTCGAAAGGTGCATCACGAAGTTGGACGAATTTTTATTCCTTTGTTTGACGGCACGGCAAAAGTTTCTGAACGCGCTCGGTGGCATGATGTATGGTGCTGTTATATTTTCAGAATTGCAATTGCATCATATCGCAATTTTAAATGATTGTCAATAGGAGATAATATTACGACTGTTTGTAAGAGGTAAGTGCTCGGAGGCCGTTGCTGTGCCGTTATCATGCTCCTGTGAAAATCGCTTGAAATTGACGAATTAATTGCGCTTTCTCAATTCCTAAATAAAGGATTGCGGCCAATGTTAAGTGTGAGAAAACGTATATTTTATGTAAATTATTAACCGGAAATCATGAATTATATTCGGTTAGCAAATAATAAATTTGCTTTATTAGAGATTTCATCTGCTACCGAGAGCTCAGTAAAATTTAAAATCATTTTCAGGTATTACAAGTTTCCATTCTTCCTGATATAACCGTTATACTCGCCTGATTGGGCTGATTAAAATTTGGCCAGTTGCAGTGAATGAAATCTGTTCGCAAATTAAACGTGAAAATTTATTTTCCATTCGGAAAGTGCTTGCGAGTTTCTCTCTGTCCTCACAGGGCCATTCATTCGCTGCTCCTTTTATTTAATTGAAGTTTTTGTGCTCGCCCTAAAAGATTTGAGTTTAAGAAAAGTGTGTCAGTTGTTAAAACTATGGTGTATGCTATTTTCATCAGTTACTGGTGCTTTTTTTCCATTTATGTGACCAGAAATTTATTTTTCAGCTTCCCTAATTCTGACTGAAATCAGGAATTAAATTTCAGAGATAAAAACAATGAAATTTTTTGAAAATTTACCACTTGTGTCCAAAATTGACATTCAAAATATTATATTTAACAGGACAGGCTTTAAGTTGACAGAACTGATGATTATTCCAAATACATTTTGCCATTTAGATATTTTTAAAGTGTTCATCAACTTGTAAGGCAAATTAAATTTGAATGCCATATTATTTTTTTTTTTTATGAAATATGTAGCATTTGCAACAGTAAAAAGTGTGACTGCAAAGCACTGCTTGAAGTTTCAAAAATACACTTTGTTACTTGATTGTTCAATTTTGGACTTATGCTTAGACATTGAATTAATTAGTTAAAGATAAGGCATAAGGTTGAGTAACTTTATATGACTTTATGCTGATGAGTTAGTATTAAAAAAATTTGTAATTTTGCTTCTAAAAAAAAAAAATAGTTATATTTTAACCTTTAAACAAGTAAATTAATTTAGCTCTTATAAAGTACACATTGCTTCATCAGAGTTATTCATATTAAACAGATGTTTAAGAATTGTTATCAGATTTAATTACCTATAATTTTTTTTCCTTGTGTGTAACATTATTTACTTTGTAAAATTGCTTATTCCTTATATAATCTAATTTATTCCCTTATTCCCATTATTCAATTTTTATGTTAATAGACAACAAAAGAAAAAGTGAAATGATATCAGAATGTGAAAGTCCAGTTGTGGAATTGCACCATTCTGCAATTAGAATCTTGAATAAGGTGTGACTTGGGTTATTTTATGAAAATAATTTATATGCTGAACTTTGTGTTTGAACTTTTAAAAGATGCAGTTTATGATTTAACATTAGGTTCCTGATGAATTTTCATAAATCATTGTTTAACTGTGAAAAAGTGTGATTTTTTTTTTTTTTTGACAAAGGGGAATTTCAGCATTTTGAAGGATATTAAAAATTCTTTCAAACATAGATGTTACTTAGGTTCTGTGGATCTTTGCCATGCTGATTAATTCATCCCTTATGAAATTTAAATAATTGAAGGGATAATGATAAATTTTATGTCTTGTGGCTTTTTCCAAAATTATTTTCTCATGACCTTCATAATTGTGTTTTGATAAGGCTTTCATTTAAGATCCATATGACTGTCAGTTCAATTGTATGTAACAATTTACTTAGGTACATTAGTATAATTCGAAATTTAACTTTCCAGTTAAATACAACTTAATATAAGTTATATAAATTAAACTTATTTAATTGTAATAATTTTGATCTGGCGGAAGATATCCTGCGTGGATTATTTTAATTAGAGTCTAAAAGAATTTCAACTTTCACCACGAAGTTTTGGACCAAGTTCCAGTTCATACATTAGACGGTTAAAAGATTCTTTTCAAACGGAGCAAATCACATTACGTGCGCGGTTCGTACTTTCTTTCAGTCAGGAATACGTTGTCCGAATGCTCCTTTGGGAGTGTTCGGTTATTGCATAATTTCCGTTCTCTCGTCCGATTAACGGTTTCCTGTTCCGTCTCCCTCCATTTACCTACGCGTTATTCATTGATAAATTGGGCGTGGTGCAGCTAATAAGTTAAAGTAATTAATTCACATGGCTTCTTTTTTTATCTGCGCTAAGATTTGCCGAATAACGCAAGAAATCGCAGAGGGATGAGTGGAAAGATCACTGCACAATCGGGCAACGTCACACGCGATGCGCTTGCTTTTTTTTTTTTTTTTTTTTTTTTTTTTTTTTTTTTTTTTTTTTTTTTGGCGAAGCGGCGGCAAACGCTTCGCCCATAAAAGTGGTTCTAGAAGGTCGGGAGTTGACCCGCGCAATCTGATCTTTTGCATTGCTGCTGATAGCAAATCAAAGCTCTAGATTTGACCTTGAATTGGGTTAGCAGCGGACTGATAATATTTCAGAGCGCTCGAGAGCAAAGCTTTGACCCGCATTTTGGACCTTTCCCTTGTTCTTTTGGTCCTGCAGCGATTTATGTCGGTCATATCCAAGGCTGCAATCCGTTAGCTTCTGTAAGTTTGATCAATTCCATTATACTGATCGAGAAGGATGCATTTTGGGAATAATTATTTTAAACTTTAATATAGGTTTTTTTTTTAAACATTGTCTTAAATTTGAGTATTAACGGAATGTCATGTGGCAGTGATGGAGGAATAAGTCATTTCATCCGACAGATCACACTACGCATCACTTTTTTTTTTTATTAATCCCAGGGAATTTATTCTAAATATTAAGCAATTAACACAAAAACTATCTTTTCCAGTTTTATACCAAAACTACAGCATTATATCCCAAGATAATGTGATTCATTTGAGGGAAAAGGTTCAACTTTTTCAATATTTTGTTTTGTGTTCGAAAATAATTTCCCGTTCATTTTTATTATCTAAGTAATATTAAAATTTTAGGTTAGAAAAATATCATAATCCAGGTCTAGGCATTATAACGTTTCATTGCAAATTAAATGAAGCTTATTCCATGTTTTGTTAATTTATAACTCAGATTTTTTAAAACTAATAATGTCTGATTTCTATATAATATAAATTTTTGTCTTATTTTAATTGGAGCTGTATGATGAGTTTCTGTTTTTACTGCTTTGTTCTGTTTTATGGCCGTTATGCATAAAACTGCAGGCGGCTACTCCATGTTGCAGTTTCAGTAAGCAACGTCTTATTCGTCAAGTTTCATTGGCTAATAATTATTTGCTACGGCAAAATTCGTTTATTTGATTCATGAAGTTGGATGTATGCCGTTCTGTGGTCCACCAGACGAGGAATCCATTTTGCATCATTTGCATCGCGTTCGCTGTTTTGTGGTTGAAATAATCCAAATGACGGCTTTAATGATGTGAATTGTAACCACGGCAGACAGCACCGTGATTTTAGGTCTTTCGTGCCGCCAGACTTTCACCATTTTTCGTTATGTGACGTTGCGGAACTTCGGCGATGTCCATCCGTGGTTTTTTCAGTGACTGAGCCCTGCCATTCTCACACTGTATCACCAGTGGTTCCGCATCATTGGTTGCCTTGCGTTTGCCGCGTGGAAGAGTGGCGGTTTTCTTGAATGTTGCCTGCGGCGAACGGCCACACACTTCGGTACCTGGCGCTAAACAAAAATTAATGGATAACGTTGAGTGTGGTTCTATCTGAAATATTCACGTAAATAATACAAATTTTAACAGATTAAACTTTTTACCTCGCCGCGATTCGCAAATCCAATCTCAATAAAATATTTGCGGTGGAAGTTTTGAAAATTCAGGTAAAATTAAACAAAGTTAAAATTTAATTTTCGCCAGATAAAACCTTTTCCTTTTTTCGAATTTTATTTTCTCTTTGAAACTTACTAAAAATGTTTGATTTTTTTTTTCTTTTAAAAACATGCATAACTTTCAACATTAATGCAATATGTTATGATATCAGGAGTGTTCGAATATGACTTTGTGAAAAACCAACTCTTCGGCTCTGTTTCTTACGGTTTTTCGTGCCCTGCAAATTTTTTCCGAAGTATATTTTTCCCATAAAACGTCGATTCGTTAATCCACTTTATTATTTTTGCAGTTCTTGTTTTCATCCGAATTTCTTTCCTGCTAAATAAATGAACACGTGATAACCTTTGCTGATGTTCGATTCAAATGTGAGGGATCAAATAAATTCCGATTTAAATACACCTAAATTTCATTTTATGGGAATTGTCCTTCTTGATTCTCATTGTCGTACAGAAAGATAAGTGTTTTTTTAGGATGCAAAAGAAATATACTGTTAAAAAAGAATCCGCAAGGAAATTAAAATAAAGTTTGCATTCAGGTTTTAATCATGAAAATTCTGAATCTTCCAAGTGCGCATAAAAAATGCCAAATAGAAAAAATTATATATATATGTACATCTATATATATATATATATATATATATCGAATTCATGGTGAGTAAGAATTCGATATAACTAGTTCTCCATTAGTTTAAGACCCTGCAAGGAAAATTCTTACAAAAGTTGAGAAGTTTCTAATATCAAATAGCTTCGTATAAATACTCAACTCAAAACCATGAAAACTATAACATTCATTTTCATTATACCAGAAAACTAGCTTTGAGTAATGTAATTTTTTTGTAGATACGTGCGAACAAGGATCTGGGTGTTTTCTTATAGTAATTAAGATTTATTAAATATGAAAATTAAATAAAAATAATTTTAATTGAAGAAAATTTAATTTTTTTTCAATATTTGGCTTATGTTACATATTTTAAATCAATCCAAATGTGTAGGTGTTAGATGTATATTTATTTGAAATCATGGAGTCATCTGCAGTTACCTAAACTGATCAATATAAAATGTTAAATTTCTCAAAGTAGGTTTAATCTTAGTTATTATAATATATTTATAATAATAATATAATAATATTTATGCAATGCATGTTTATGATATTCGATTACCGTTGTCTGTATTGCTTTGATTTTTACATTATTTAATGACTATTATTAAATATATTCATATGTAATAATTATTTCAAAACTGAAATATCTAAAGTTATAATTTTGAAAAAAAAAAGGCGAGCTTTTTCCAACCGTAATTTTGCATAAAACATGAAGAATTCAAATTTGTACTCCATTATTTTCTGAGACAATGTTTAATATGTACGGGGTATCCATAAAATACGACTAACTAGTATAACTGATGATTACTTCCGTAAGAGATATATTAAGATTTTTTCTGTTTTAAGTTTTCTCATATTTTTTTTAATTTTGCTTGTATTGTATTATTTGGCCCATCCTAATTTTTTGCAATAAGATTAATATCTTCTTTTTATCTTCGATTAATAGCTACAAAAAAATCAAAGGTTTTATTTAATTTTGTACAAGGGCAAAATTTTATTATATATATGAAATAAATGTGAAATCTTATTTCTTTCGTCTGTTTTAGAAAACTAAAAGTTTCTTTTACGTGTTCATTACTTGTAAAATTATTGTTGTTGCTAATATGACTTTCCGGTGCAAATATATTTTTTCATAATGCATGCTTTTAAATTTTCAGAATGAATTCAGGTGGCATGTTAGGAAGGCAATGTCATATTCAAATCTTGTTTGTAATAGGCGGATGTAAAATTTATTAATATATTTCATTCAGAGTTTTCCTAAGCACTCGATTCAGAAATTTTTTTTTCATATCGATTTTAGGAATTTGAAAAGGTTTAACTTCAAATAATAATACGTAATAAGTACAGGCGTAGTGCAATGAAATCTTGTTGGTCGTGATGGTTGAAGTAAAAAAATTGCTCTAGGCGATCATAGTCCTATTATAATTTGAAATCTTAATAAATTTACAAAAGAGCCTTTTAGGTATGCATGGAAATTTATGCGCCATGCTGTCATTGAACATGAAGAATCAGTTAACTGTATTGTATCTTATTTTGAGCAGCGCCCTAATTTTAGCAGCGCATAATTTAAAATTTTAAATTTGAATTTCTTTTTTCTCTCAAAAATTAAAATGATTAAAGACTTTAATTTCCACAAATTGTGTTAGTAAATATACTAATGTATTAAAAAAACATTCTAATAACAGCATTAGTTGTGCACACATCTTATATAATATAGTTTAGTGCTAAAAAGGAAGAAAATATTTTCAGACTTGAAAAAGAAAATTTACATTTTTTTTTTTGAAAAGTAAATAGTCACAAAGACTAGGAAGAATGTCATAGGAAATATTTCGAACTTGTGAAATAATTTATGATTCTTTGGGAATCAAGACTGTCGGAAAAAATCTTTTTAATATGAATTTAAGGTAACAATATACGGCAGTTGCTGGTAAAATAAGGATGTTTATACTTAACAAACTGTTTGAGCTTCGAAAATATTTTATTTTTCCGCTTGTGAATATTACTACAACGAGAAGATAGCATTTAGCTGAAGATATTGGAAAAGCGGATGATCTTCGCCCGCTAAAAGCCGTCAGCAGAGAGTCAGTCATAGTGGCCTGATGCACAGCGTAATAATCCCCGTATGTTCCTAAGCTATCAGAATCCGGCTGACCTTTTATATAATTTTCGATACCTTACATAACATTATAATTTTATCATCTTCAAATGATGCATTTGGTCCTTAAATTATATTATTCGCATCTAGAACTTGTAGTTTTCAAATCATCTAACACGTTATTAAATTACTGCTGTTGATGCACACAAACTTTTTTCCGTGTCGAACCAAATTAGATATCGTTATGTATATGTGCGTGTGTTTTAAAAAATAAGTGATCCTTTATCTTTTCAGGTTTTGAAAATTATTATTTATATTTTGAATAGAGTTTTTGTGAGAAAATGTCTGCGAAGGCGATCAGGGAAGCAACTGGGAAGAATTTGTTGAACCGGCATTTGAATGGGACTAAGGCAGCATATTGCCAATTTGCTGCAGTTGATGAAAAAACAAATTTAGATCAATTGTTACAGGAAAACCCTTGGTTGGGTGTTAAGGTAATTTACGCTTCTATTTTTATATGGGGTGCGAAAAATTTTTTCATAGTACTTAATTTTATTTAAGGATGTAGACCACATCAATTAAAAGTCAGTTTTGTATTTTTGCTGTGTTACATACGTAAAAGTATAAAACGTCGCTAAGAAATTGACATTAAAGTAAAATGATATTTTTAAAGAAGGATCTAATAAAATAAACTGGATTAAATTATTATTTTATATTCATTCAAATTATTAAACTTTGCAGAAATTGGTTGTGAAACCAGATCAATTGATCAAAAGAAGAGGGAAGCTTGGTTTGATCAAGATAAATGCGGATTTCGAAGAAGTTAAGAAATGGATCGGAGAAAGGATGAACAAAGATCAGACAGTGGGAAAAGCGACGGGGAAACTGCGAAATTTCATTATAGAACCTTTCATACCGCATACAAGCGTAAGTTCGGAAACTTGCTAAAGTTTGAAGTTTTTAGATATAGCACAGAAATAGATGATTCATGTTCTGTCCAGAGTGAGGAATTTTACGTGTGCATATACAGTCATCGCCACGGTGACACAATTTTGTTTCATCACGAGGGAGGTGTTGACATTGGTGATGTTGACGCGAAGGCTCTCAAGCTGGAGGTGCCAGTATCGGAAGCAATCGACGATAACAGGCTCAAGTTACTGATTAAAAATGTTCCGTTCCATAAGCAAAAGTGAGTTAAAAACTTTCATCATAGACAAAGAATATTTTCATCGTGTTAACTTTCACTGCTTGCCATAAAATTACATTCGAGGTCTGCAAATAAGTCAAGTGAAATTAAAATTGACATTGGCGCTGTTTGAATGGATTTGCAAAAGAAGCGAGTCGATAATTTAATAACAGTTAAAGTTACTTTTTTCATTACTTTAATTATTAAGTAAATTCGTCTTCTATCATTGTTGAATCCTTATAAATAACATGAATTCCCTTCAGCTACTTTTTATCAATTTATTCTAATTACATATACTGAGCCCAAATTTTTGTTTGACTTAATAAATATACATTTTATTTTTATTAATAACTTATGACGAGCTCTGTTTTCGTCACTCTATAAATATCTTCGATTTTAAAGAATCTGTAAAACCCAATTGTAATAATTTGAATAAAGACTGGACTCTGTAAAACAGATTTAAGTGTTTAAGTTTACAGTTGATTAAGATATTAACTTAAAGGAGTTATTATCTTAATCAAAATACACCAAATATAGAAAATTTAATATGTTATTAAGTTATTAAATTTTAAATGTATAGATAAAATATTGCTCTTATTATGTGCTAGTCCAACCGCACAAGATCAAAGTATGAATATCTTACATACAAAATTTCTTTTTGTTTAATTTTTATCTGTCACTGCCATCAAAGAGTTTGGCGCTATTAAACACTAATCTTAAATAAATGTTTTTTTATATTTATATTTCTAACCCATTAATCACTTGTACAGGATAAGGAATATAAAATTTTTATATGTTGCTCACAAATACAAATAATGTAATATTTATCTCTTATATTTATGGAATATTAATTTCTATTGTGTAAAACATTAAAATGTCAGTTTAAGTTTTTGGATTATGAGAACATCTCGATGCTTTGAGCAATCTTTGTACCTAAAAGGCACAAAAAAACTCATCCGATCAGCGTTCGGTATATTGGTTAAAACTGAATATATCGAAAAAGTTGTTTGTCGCTGGTGCATCGCCTTGTTTTTATTTATTTAATTTGTGCCTTTTCATTTTCATCACTTGTCACAATTGGTACATACATATACATATACCTTTGGCATGTCATGATAACTTAAATAGAAGAAGACGATATAAATTAAGATTTGAAATAATGTTTTTACAAAATGTTTTAATTTTTTGCTTCGATTTGTATTTTCACGCATTTATTTCATTTTATGCTACTTTTATTTTTTTTATCTCGTAATTAATTACTTATTTTTAATGTTATTAAAAGAAACAATTATAGTATTTTGCAGTTGATCGCGAAAGATCAAGGACAAAAAAGAATTTCATAGTTTTTTAAAACTGAAACTAATCGCAAATATTTTTAAATTAAGGGTTGTACAAGATTTTATACATTCTCTGTACAAAGTATATGTTGATCTATACTTCACGTATTTGGAAATCAATCCTCTCGTCGTGACGGATGAAGCCATTTATATATTGGATTTAGCGGCAAAACTCGATGCAACTGCGGATTTTATATGCAGGTTTGTTCCAGGGTAAAATTATTGTTAATCAGTGATATTTATTATATTATATTGTAATGGGATTTCACGATTATAGGCCTATATGGGGTGAAATCGATTATCCTCCACCTTTTGGAAGGGATGCATTTCCTGAAGAGGCTTACATCGCAGATCTGGATTCAAAGAGTGGTGCGTCATTGAAGGTATTGTTGAAATATTTATTTTCTAGAAACGAATGTGTGTGTGTATATATATATATATATATATATATATATATATGATTAATATTAAAATAATAGTATAATACCATTTTCTATTTGCCAGTTGACTATTTTGAATAAAAAAGGTCGAATATGGACCATGGTTGCCGGTGGGGGTGCATCAGTTATTTATTCTGATACCATATGTGATTTGGGAGGAGCTAGCGAGCTGGCTAACTACGGAGAGTATAGTGGAGCTCCAAGTGAGCAGCAAACTTACGAATACGCCAAAACAATATTATCCTTAATGACTCATGAACCTCATCCTCTGGGAAAGGTATATTTTAATTGTGTTTTTATTAAAATATAATTTATTTATTACATAATGAACTTTTCAGATTGTCGATGATATATATTTCCATTTTTTGCATAAGGTTTTTTCTTATTAAGCAATACAAGCTTCAAGTTTTTGGCATTTCTCATGATTAACAATGCAATTATAGATATGGGGTGAATTGTATATTATTATTTAAATTAATTCATTTAGGTTTTAATAATCGGTGGAGGTATTGCTAATTTTACAAACGTTGCGGCAACCTTCAAAGGAATTGTTACGGCACTGCAAGAATTTCAAGTTCGGTTAATAGAGTTGAACATATCTATATTTGTTAGAAGGGCCGGTCCGAATTATCAAGAAGGACTGAGGTAAATGTTTCACGATAAAATAATAGCTTTATATATTAAGGTCTAGTTTGATATTTTAATCTTTTTACCTACAAAGTAATGAAAATGAATTGAAAAAATTTTTGGAACTAGAATATAGAAAAATAAAGTTGTAACTTAACATTTTCTTGCTTATTTTTTTGTAATAAATTTAAATCTCGATTGCCATTTTTAATATTTAATTCAAGATTATTTTACAATAAAAATCTTTAAACTACGAATATTTTATGCATTTCCTAAATATACAACTATTTCATATTACTTGATACTTTCATGAATATATATTTCCATTGCATTTTTATTATGTGCTTTGTCGATTTGTTTTAATATTTTCATAATTAATGAAAGCTATTTTTTTTATTTAGACGAATGAGAGAAGTCGGACAGAATTTGGGCATTCCTCTTTATGTATTCGGTCCTGAAACTCACATGACGGCTATTGTAGGTATGGCGTTAGGTAAAAAACCTATTCAGCAACCATCTGAATGCGAGTCAACTACTGCTAATTTCCTGCTTCCTGGTGGTCAGATACAGGTGGATCCTTATTTATATTTTCTTTTGCCATTAAAATATTTAAAAAATAATTTTATCTAAAAATACAATTTACTTCCAGCCTAGTCCAAATATTCCGAAACATGGATCGGTGAACAATTCAAATAACGCAGCTGTTAAAAAGAATTCAGTAAGCTCTTTACATAAGCCGATGGCCGACGGTGATAACAATAATTCTATTAACATTCCAATGTTTACAAATAAAACGAAATCTATAATTTGGGGAATGCAAACAAGAGCGGTGCAGGTAAGAGTGTGATATAATATTAATGATATGATAATATGGATTAACTAAAAATTAATCTATTTTGTTTTATCGAAGAGCATGCTGGATTTTGATTTTGTATGCAGACGCCAGGAACCATCCGTGGTTGCTATGGTTTATCCATTCACAAGCGACCATAAGCAAAAATTTTATTGGGGTCACAAAGAGATTTTGATAACTGGTGAGCAAAATTTTTGGTTTTAGTCAATAAAGGCTAATTATTATTAAGTTAATTTATATTGAGTCTTTATATTTAGACATTTTTATTAAATAAAAAGAAAAAATAGAATAATTATAAATTTTTCATTTTTAAGTTTTTTCGATCAGTTTTGATATTTTGTTTTTTAGTATATAAAAAAATGGAGGATGCAATGAATAAACATAAAAATGCAGATGTTTTAGTCAATTTTGCTTCTTTGAGAAGTGCCTATGAAAGTACAATGGAAACATTGAATTATCCACAGGTAAAAAAATTTATTAGATTAATTGGTTATTCTTTAATCATTTTGTTTCTTTGTTAATATATGTTAACCAAATGTAAATTCTGTCACAGCTTATCAGCTATTCATCCCGGTCAAAATAATTAGATTTTTATTATAATTGTACGAATAAGTATTTCAGTTTCAGTATAAATCTAGTTCACCTTTAATTTCTTTTGGTTTTTAGATTAGAACAATTGCAATTATAGCTGAAGGAATTCCTGAAAATTTAACACGAAAATTAATTGTGGAAGCCAATCTGAAGGGAGTAAACATCATTGGTCCGGCCACAGTCGGAGGCGTGAAACCAGGTTGTTTCAAAATTGGTAATACAGGTGGAATGATGGATAATATTCTCCATTCTAGATTATACCAACCAGGAAGGTAATTTAAATGAAAGCTAATATTGAATATTATTTTTTAAAAGACCAATAATTTACTTTAAATGTTATCTTAAAATGCCTCTTATATGCAGTTAAATAATTTTTTTTAAAGCAAGAAATCATAATCTAGGAATGAAAAAATAAAAGAATGTAAATTTTTTTACCTAAATATATACCTTGATTTAATGTAATTTAAATACTTCAATGGAATATTGTATTTCTGTTAATGTCTTTTCATTAGAATGATTATTATTTCAATTTGTTTTGGGTAATGTAGCCGCAAAATATTACAGAAAGCCCAAGTAATTTTAAGAGTATCAAAATTCATTTCATTGTTTATAGCGTTGCATATGTGTCACGATCTGGTGGAATGTCCAACGAGTTGAATAATATAATTTCCAAAGCCACTGATGGTGTATATGAAGGTGTTGCCATTGGTGGAGATAGATATCCAGGTACAACTTTTATGGACCATATATTGAGGTATCAGGCTGATCCTGAGGTGAGATATACAATATATTTCCTTTATAGTTTTTTTGGAAATTTCATTTCAAGCCATTCTCCTGTTTTTATCTCCTTTTTTTCAGGTAAAAATGATAGTGCTTTTGGGAGAAGTAGGTGGTGTGGAAGAATACAATGTTTGCGAGGCAATTTCTAGCCGTAAAATTACTAAACCTTTGGTAGCATGGTGCATAGGAACATGTGCTTGTATGTATTCTGCCAACTTCAATTTTAATAATTCTATAAATCGAAATTCTCCGTTTTTAAAAACTATATTTTTTTACCTATGTTTTGCACCATATTTTTGCAGCCATGTTCACGAGTGAAGTTCAGTTTGGTCATGCCGGATCTTGTGCTAATACAGAGAAAGAAACTGCCAATGCAAAAAATGCTAGTCTAAAACTAGCAGGAGCTCATGTGCCCTCAAGTTTTGATTCTTTAGAAGATCTGATCCACGAAGTATACTTGGGTCTTGTTTCCGAGGAAATAATCATACAGAAGGAACAATTGCCTCCCCCCACGGTACCGATGGATTACAACTGGGCGAGGGAATTAGGACTTATTAGAAAACCTGCTAGTTTCATGACTTCCATATGCGACGAACGCGGTCAGGAGTTATTGTACGCTGGAATGCCTATCTCAGATGTAATTTTACAAGTTTTTAAGTCGCATAAAAAATGTTTTAAACATGTTCTGGGTACAGTAAAATTAATTTAATTTATTTTTGTTTAGGTTCTCAAACAGAATATGGGAATAGGAGGGGTTATTTCTCTTCTCTGGTTTCAAAGAGCTCTGCCCCCTTATGTATGCAAATTTTTTGAAATGTGTCTTATGGTTACAGCCGATCACGGTCCAGCAGTATCTGGCGCTCACAACACTATTGTCTGTGCTAGAGCTGGCAAGGATTTAGTTTCTAGTTTAGTGTCCGGGTTGCTTACAATTGTAAGTATTGGTTTTTCAATTTTACATTTTTTATTAAATTATTTTGAACTTTCAAAGAAAAATGAAGTTTGTCTCGTTTATTTTCTTATCTTTATTATGTTTAGGGAGACAGGTTTGGGGGCGCATTAGACGGAGCAGCTAGACAATTTTCGGAAGCTTACGATTCCGGTTTAATTCCTATGGAATTTGTAAACTCCATGAGGAAAAAAGGTCAGCTCATAATGGGCATTGGTCATAGGGTTAAATCGGCAAGTAATTCATGTTATATAAATTCCCAGTGTTTGTGCAATGTATGTAAATCCAGTTATCAGGGAAATAAGTAATTTTCGCAGTTTTCTCTGGCACATTCATATTATATGATAGGCAATATTTCTGAGTTATAATTTTTAGTTTAATCCAACTGTATTTCAGTTAATTTTTCTAAGGTAATTTTCCTCTTTTTTATAGATCAACAATCCAGACCAAAGAGTTCAGATCATCAAGGACTTTGTTCTTGAGAATTTTCCTGCAAAACCACTGTTGTATTATGCTTTGGAAGTAGAAAAAATAACGACTTCCAAGAAACCAAACCTAATATTGAACGTTGATGGAGTTATTGCAGTGTCGTTCGTTGATTTGCTGAGACATTCCGGAAGTTTTACGAGGTGAGGAATTTGAATTTATGTATTATTATATATACGAAAAGCGTTCGTTAAGAATCTGATATGTATGAAAGATATAATTCTTTATTCTTGAGATTTTGGTTAAATGATAAGCATTATAATTTATGAGTAATACCGTTGCAGAAATAAAAGTAATATTGCCTTGTTGGTTATAATTATCATTATAACAATCTCTTGATATAAAGTTTTAAGTATATTTTCGACTGAAAATGTAAATTATGAAATTCAGATTATTTTAAATGATTATTCAAGATGATAAATTTACGTCATTAAGTTGGATATTATTACAGCATTTTTCATTTAGTGAAAAAAAATTGATGCATAATGTGATGAAGATATTTTTTTATTGCGTTAAAATTTTTAATTTATGAATCATTTTTCGTTACACGAGGCTGAATGTAAAAGAAATAATTGAGATTGGGTTGATAGCCGAACGCGGATAATCAGTTCGTAAGGTTTCTAACGTCTTTTCAAAGTTGTGCGAAATTCAAAATCGTTGGGTTTGGTTATTTTTTGAGTATAAGTTAGAGTAGACACGTCATTAGCAAGTCGATAAATTAATAATTGTTCCCGGTAAAAAATGAAGCAATAATAATTTTTCCATAACCGTGCATAAAAATTTGATTTCATGAAAAACCCTGCGGAGCGGAGATTGAAATCTTCAAACGTTTATTGCTATCGGATGTGAATATTTGGGGTTCCGATATTTAGATCATTAACGAAGTGAGCTTTCGATACAGAAGCAGTGTTAGCGAGGATGCTTTTATTCCGAGGCAGAATTTTCTACAAAATCCTGTTTTCGTTTCTCGCCGTATTCGGCAGTTTCATTAGATAGAAATAGAGTGCATGTTACAAGATTTTTGACAGCAAAGACGGGGAAAAAGTCTACCCTGGGGGAGGTAGTGAAACGCCGAAGAAATGGCGGTTTTTCTCTAAAGGGATGGCTTCGGAAGATTTTAGATCCCAGGGCAGCAGGGACGAAAAAACACATCAAGAAACAATTTTGCGAAAAAGAAAGATTTTTTCGAAAATGCTCGATGCGGCGCATTTTGATTCAAATCCCAAAATTCTATCCTAATTTACACAGAATTTCTCTCGGAAATAAATATCTTTCGATGGCGTTACACATAATGAGATAGACATTGCAATTTTCATCCCCGGAAACGTTTTTAATTTACACTTTTCAGTCATAATTCTGAAAATAATGAAAACAATTTCAGATAAACATAAATGCTCGAGTTATAATACGAAGAAAATGTTTGTGACAGCTTGTTTATCTAGTTTTTATGAGAAAGTTACAATAATTATTTATACTTCTTGTCCTGAAATTCCGTCATTTTCTCTGCTGCTGTTCTGTGTTGTTCAATCTGTCACAATATTTATGTTATTCATTAGATAATGATCCGTATGTCTTCTGCGGATGACCCGATTTCCCTTAGCATCAGCTACAGTTTCGCAACGAATGCAAACTTTCAGGCATCATTAACCTAATTACATTTTTTCCCGACAACAGATCTGTAGGTGAAATTTTTTCTTTTAATGCAACGTCAATCAATTTTCGTCAATGTAAGAATTGATTTCGCTTTTTTCTGTTGTTTGAAGAAATTTCTACCTACAGTTCGTGTGATTATCGAAACGACGCTAATTATCCAGACTTTAAAAATATCTTTCGATTTATATAAAAATGTGACTTTTCGATGTTCGTATCTATACATCAGTTTTTAGATTTTATTTTCATGGAATTTATGCGAATTTAAAGCTTTTGCCAAATAATTTTTTTGAGGCAATTTAGGTCATAGATTCGAATAAATTGCCCTTTGCAAGGAGTTACTTTTTGCGGTCATAATTCATGTTTTGATTAAGGTCATTTTTCTTTTTTACAGGGAGGAGGCTCAAGAATACATAGATATGGGATCGATCAATAGCTTATTCGTATTGGGAAGGAGTATTGGATTTATTGGTAAGTACCATAAATATCAAGAAACGAAATTTGGAATAATATTTTAGTAATAGAGAAGGGTGGTAAATTGTTGATCTAGCATGAAAGCCCCCATCAGTTTAAAAAGTACTTTGATTCTAAAGCAAGTATATAATTTTTAAAATTAACTCAAAGGGGGGTTTTTTAAAGGAAGAAGAATGTTCTCATTTAGGATCTAATAAAAACAATGTGATTACAAGAGGAAACATTGGAAGCAGGGGCTCGATCGTGGCGTGAAGGAGCTTGTTACTGCTCGGTGCCACGGCATCCACGTCACCTAAAAGAATTACACCCGCGAGAACATTTCCTATTTTTATGTTCATTATCAGTGCATTACAAGGATTTACTGCCGGTAAATTAATCTGTAAATGCCTCGTAAGGATGTATCACTGACGGTTTTTGGTGTTAGTAAAAAGTTAAAGCTTGAAATGAATTTGAAGAATCATATATTTCTTTTATTTCACTTCCGTTAAAATTATCGAGTGGAACTGTGCTCACGAATAAGTGAATCTTTTACTTGATTTTCTTCCCATCACATCAAAAATAACGTAGGAACCCGTACATTTTTGAAAACGAAAACAGATTTACCAACTTGTAAAAATTAAAATGACTGTTATTGGTAGTGCAATTGACTTAACGTAACCGAGCTTAACGATGAAGGTAAACGCAGGAGAAGCTTCGTCAGACGCTTCCATCGTCTGCTGCATTAGTTTTCGTTCTCGTCTTTCCGTCAGTTAACTCCGAGTTTAAGTCATTTTGAAAATTGATATCGATAAAACTGGGAAAATGGCGAACACCGTCTTCGGCAAAGGGTATGCACAGTGTTTGATAAACTTTTCCGTTTTCCGGTCCATTGAGCTTTCGGGCAGACCAAGCGAGCTTCGACGGTTTTGCTCCTTCGCTGACCCTTTGAAAATCCGATCATTTTTCGATTGCTTCGATCGTAATCGAAACTGCCATTTTTACCTGCTTTTACGATGCCAAAAGTGTTTCGTCAACTGCAATCGATGAATAAAAACAAAACTCGTGTCGCAAGGAAGTTTTGGGGAAGCCACGAGCACGTTTTCCATCCTCGATTCTGGGTTCGTGCGATCGCTTCCTCAGCAAAAATCATTTTCGAACGCCTTACGTCGAGCTCTGGGGGGGGGAGAAGGGAAGAAAGCCTTTGGGTTTCGTTAATGTCTTCCCACTGATTTCGCAAGGCGGTGGGCGAGTTTGAAGGCGAAAGATGCAGATTTGGTCTTTGCCGGGGGTGGCCGAGAGGAGCAGTAAAATTTAGTTTTCTCCGCAGCTTAATTATGGCAAAACACCGACTTTCTGCTTTCGGTTTGTGCTCCGACAAAACCGGATGAGATCGTTATTCGAGCACTAATTGGCCGGGAAAAAACATTTTTTTTCTACCGGCATTTTTGAATCAGCCATAAGGAAACCTTTCTCCTCTAATCGGTTTAGACTTCGTTTGACAATCAGAATTTTTTTTCGAAAAATATCGGCCTCGCATTGTACGCGAGATTTTATTTATTTTTCTTCAGAACTGTTGCAGAAGCAGGATTTAGTGTCTTTTTGTATCTTTTGTTTCGCCGCCCTAACGATGGGATTTCTCGTTTTAAAACGGCCCTGACCTTATGTTCGATTCCGAATTTGAACCACGGGGATTGGAGGGGCCGTAGGGGAAAGTTCTTTTATAGACGGCCGTGAACGCCTTCTTTGATTAGTGACGTGCATCGTTCTCAAATGACACGGTCCGGTAACGAAACTTTTTTCTAAATTAAAAAAATTCATTTATTTTACGCCAACTTAATTATGAAACAGTTGGTTTTACCTAATTGATAAACCGCTCCACAAGAAATTCTCTAACCTTTTGCATTGTTTAAAATTTTTAAATATGTGCGCTAAATTGCAGTCAGCTTTTGGTTGAAATGTTGTTTCGATTGTAAATTACAAACTGTCTATTTGTTCTGAAGGCTCCAATATTAAAGTCCTTCTGTTGAGGCAGCAGTTCACTCATTTTTTAAAAGTTTAAACTTATTTATATATTTTTGCATTGTATTTTTTACTGTCCAATTATCGACTTTATTAATATGAATATCTGTAAAGATTACAAAATGCTCTTTCTCTTTGGAGAATACCGGTTGCTCAGCGTTTTGAAGAGGAACATGACTAAAATCAGTTTTAAAATTAAAGCCGGTTTCTTAAACTGTTGCTTTAATTGCAGTTCATTAAATATGTATGTATACATGTATTTTAATCTGTACGCCGATATTTGTTTGCCGGATTCTGCAATTTTCCTTTTTAAAAAATAACGTATTTTTAAAAGGATGCCAAGGAACATGGTTCTTATGTAAATCAGCTTTGATACGATTAAAACTGTTTTAGAATAAATGTTTCAGTCTGAAATTTACGAACTTTAATCAAATGACGAACTTTTATGTATTTGCGTCATAGGCCGATAAAACAGATTTAGCCGGTAAATTTAATAATTTTTATATAAATTTTTGAAAAAAATACATTCAAGCTTCGGCGGCGAGAAAATTTTAGGTGAAGTATCATGGCGCTATCTTTTCCTGCGCATAGTGTGACAGATGTATTACTTTGGTTTCTTAATATCCGATTCCGTCAGGTTGCTGCTCCTGGCTGTTGAAATGTCTTTCACATATTCTTTCAAAAGTTCCAAGGCTTAATTCTAAGGAGTTCGGCAGTGAGGCACACCCTATTGTTTGCTTACTTCACTTGTATGTTTACATTGTCTCTCATGGATTGTGCTGTATTTATTTTCCCTTCTTTTTTTTGTTTGGTTTGGTCGATTATTTTTTACATTCTTGACCAGTGGCGTAAATGTCCGCTTTTTTCAAGAGACAGGATTATAGTTAACTTTTGGAATTTATATAAGAATGAGAAATAATAACGTCATAAATGAAAGCTATCATTATTAAACTTCTTTTTTAACACCGGTTATAGTGATAATTGATATGATGTGCTACATACAGTAATTTCTTATTTGTAGCAATAAATCTAATTTTGTTGTTTGATTTCTCTTCAGTTCTCATTAAATTTTCGTATTAAATACATAATAATCGTAGCTGCCATTTCCGATTAATCCGCTTTTAAGAAGCTTTACAACTGATGAATTATTGCAGCAACTTCAGTTTTAGTGTTGGACTAAATAAGATTCTGCTGGTGGATGGTTGTCTCATTTCGATAAAATTAAGCATAGGAAAAGGGTAATTCCAATTCATTCCTTTATATTAAGATTAAATTCGAGTTAAAGCGCTGAAAAGGATCAGGGAATGTAAGAATCACTTCATAAAAATTAAGTGGCTTTTGTTTAATAACGAAATTTTTATGGATTTTTTTAATATGTGTTTTGGAATTATAATTCTTACTCTTTAGATACTACATTCCACGGCTAATTCTAAAATTTACATAATATGAGTATTTTCAGGATGACTGCCTTTCTTGAACAATTTTTTATATTAATGGGCCAAATTAAAAATTTTTGCATATCGAAGTATTAATATAGACGTCTAACAACACTCAAAGCGAGTTTTTAAGAAAAAATTGAAATATTTATTGCATTTGATATCATGTAAAAAGTATCGGTTTTTAATATGGAAAGTAGTTCTTTTAGATATTAACCCATCATAAAAGAAATGTATATAAAATTCTTTCGTTTGATTAATTCCGCCATCACATGATCTTCACCCAAAAGCGAAATTAAAATGAAATTCACCTTCTTAAACCGAGTTTAATTTTTGTGTTCTTTTTAGCCTGTATATAATTTCTCAAACACAATTAATCAAAGATGAATGAAATATATGGTTTTGAAAAGCAAGGATATACTTTTTCAGGAGGTTTTAAATGTTTTTGTGCGTCATGCAAAATGTCTCTCATCATTAAAGCTTCGATTTAACAGTATCTGTTTTATCTTTAAATACATTTTATTTATTCCTTTTATTCCAGGCCATTATATGGATCAAAAGAGATTGAAACAAGGTTTGTACCGACATCCGTGGGACGATATTTCGTACGTGTTACCCGAGCAGTATAACTAAAGCATCTTCCGCCGTCAAACAAGCAAATATTTTGAGGGAAATGGTAAGGAAAACATGACTTTAATGGCTTAGAAATTCTTAAAAGCATCTAAGAAACTCTCCTCCAAATCTTCATTCTTTTAGCATTTTCTCCATTTTAATTTTATTTTAGCTTTTACGTCCGCTTTAAGCATATCCATTTCATTTTAAAGCCACCATTTTCGGAATATGGCCCTTCGCTTGTAAACGAGATCTGCTGATTTTTATTTTTTTCGCGATTTTTTTAATGGCGGTAACCCAAATACACATGTAAAAAAAAATTTTCCTCTCGAGAACTCAGAGTTTAATAGTAAAACTTTACATCTGGCACTTGCTGGGCATTGGTTTTGTCGGGCAGAGCAAAATTACTTATGACAGTTGCCTTTTAAAATGTTTCGGCGCTTTATGGCAATTTAGTTTGAGAATCCGCCAAATTGCTTAAATTTATTTCGGTAATGTTTAAAAATCTGCAACTAATTATTAAATATATAAAAAAAAACGGATTGATAATGAATAATGAAATCTGAAAATTTTCCAAAATCATATGAAAAAAAGGCAATTGTAACTGCAACATTGTTTTTTGACGTTTAAAGAAAATAATAATTTTTAAAAGAGAAACCCTGAAATGTTTCGGACATAATTTATTAATGTTAATAAAGTTGGGATTCAAATTTTCGCCATTTTCTTAAGAATCAGATCCATTTCGCAAGTTTTTGTTCAGCCTTAATTGGAGTAATTAATATTTCGACGAAACTTATCAAGACATCTCGAAGCCGGTTTTTGCCGGTGTCCAATTTCTATTTCCATCAGCGAAGTATTTTGGACCATTACGAGTAGCTGGTTTAATTTACCACGTAATGACGGACTCTAATCGCATCCATTTCCCGCTTCCCTTCGCCAGCAGGAAGTTGGTCCTAAATCGGACCTGTAAACGCAGCCGCAATTAAGTTGCAACGAGCTGCTTCTTCCGCAGAAGTCTTCCCATCCCAGTTGAAAAATAAATAATAAATAAGCTGGAGAATAACATGATTTCTTTTTATGTCTTCTATTTGACAGATAAATCTGGGACAATTAATTATTTTGGTTTTTGTCTTTCTTGCAGTTCTCCAGCAAGCACAACTGCATGGGATCAGTTTGAGTTGAATGTCAGGGGATGGGTGGGGGGATGGAAGGAATTTGAACTAACGACGAACTGAACAGTGTGAGATTTTTTACCGGGGCAATTGAAGGTTTCCGGGTGGACGATGGCGGAAAACTGACTGCCGAAATTTGCGAATATTGATTATTGTCGAATGATTTCAAACAACTTCAGTAAAATCTTTGCAATAAATGTGGCTGTGAGGGCACCGAAAAACAAAAGTGGTGCTCGTTCGGTTCGGCAAAGTTTCTCCAGCAACAAAATTTTTCGACCGAAACAGACTCAGTCAATTTATTTTAAATGGATGACAATTACATTTGGGTTTAGTTTAATTTTCTCCAGGCTAAATGCAATTTATGAATATTTGTTTGCGCGTCTAGAATTTCCTCATCCACGTGAATCTCATTCTTCCGGTGTATTGGGGAATCCCGAAGTTTAAAAAGGAAAATATATATATATATAGACAAGCATTTGAAGGTATTAAGCGTTTGTAATGCCTTTTTGTGAACTAGTTCCCAAAAGCCATAGGGATTATTGATGAATGATTAAGATTTCCTAAGACCCTACAATGAGGTTTTCGGGATGACATTTTGGGATTTATTCGCATCCTTGGCTTAATACAGCAGCTCATCAGTCTTCTTCGAATGTCATCGCAAAATGGAGGGAAAACTTTGAAGTATTGATTTTATTGATGGAAAGTATTAAGTTATGGTATAAAATAAGCAAAATGCTTTCTGATTTTCATTCGAGGAGTAGGGGGTTGGCAGGGGGTGGAAAAGGGAAAGAAAAGAGACGATTAAAAATTTTTTACTTCTGTTATTATTTTACGTTAAACGAGAATTGGCTTATTTTTCTTTTATTTTTGTTTTATTGATCGACGGAATTATTGTTGTAATTACGATACAAATGGACTAGAGAACGGAACTTGGTCGTTTTTCTTTAATCAACGATTTCCCTTTTCCCAATGCGTGAAAGGTCTTGGAATTTAATTTATTTAACGTTATTATTAATCCATTAAAGTTGGGTTCTCCGAGCTTTGGGCGTTATGTAACCAGCAGGAGACGGTACGGGCTGTCTGCGTTTCCTCTTTTAGCAACCCCCTTGAGCCTCACCCTCATGTTCGGATGTATTTCTTTGCTTTACCCCTCTACTGCGCCTTCCCCATCACGGGCTTTTTTCTTTCAGCCCTTATTTTTCTTAATTACTAAATTCACCATCGTTTTGCCTTTTTTTTTCTTTTAAAGTGTTTTCACAGATGAAACATTCCTGTCCATCGTCACGTACTACAATTAGCTCGAAGCACTTCTAATTCGGTTGCTTTCTAATTAGACGATGCAAATTATGCGGAAGAGAGTGACCGACCCTTTACTTTAATTCATTTATGGAGGTCTTATAAGCAACGTTATATAATATTAATGCGGATAAGAAAGAAGCAGAATGGAGAAGACGCAGATGGATTTTTTTTTTTTTTGATGTCTGGAGGAAATGAATCTATCTCGTTGTTATTATTTTCTTTTTCGAATCGTTAACGTAGAAAACTTTTTTTTTTTGCTGCTTTTATCGAGTCATGAAATTCTAAAATAATGGTTCCAGCATTAAAGGCTGTAAAAAGTGGAGAAAGTGGAAGCTTTCCTAATGCCCGGACCATATGACATTCCAGTTGTTTTTCCCTTTTCTTGTACTTCCATGCTTTTCCAACAATTTTCCGAACAAACTTTTTTTAGTCCTCTCTCCTCCGCCTTCCAGTACGAATCCCGTGTTTCAGAGCTTTATTCAGTCGCGCTTCAAAGCGTGAATGATTGAAGACTCCCACCTTTGAAAATTGTAAAACCCCAAAATTGTAATTTTGTTTGAATGTAAGCGAAGTGGTAAAATGAAATCTTAAACATATTAATTGTAGTATTGCACTTGGTATTCAATAATAAATTTTGCGCCCTCTCATACGATGCGCAGTCGCTGACACCAATTTTTAAATCGAAAAACAATTAAATTAGGAAGAAGAAAAAATATAAAAAGAAGTGTGATTTATTTAATCTGCTCCCACGGACCTGGCTCGCGTTTTTTTGTATTGTGTCCTGTGCAAGGCATTGGTGTTCGCGACTTGTAGGTAGACAGTTACAGGCGAAAATGTTGAATTTTCCGTTCTTTATTAAATACTCGCAGAAAGAAGCTCGTGAGGTGCCGCAGATGAAAGATGTCTAACTTCATCATGGGTGAATGTAGAAGTGAGATACGGGGCTTTTATGCAGTTGTGTAAATAGCACTGTTTGGAACCTCCGTGCATTCGTGCAGTGATCCTCGTCAGTTCCCTCGAAGAACGTTGCAACTCCAGGGCGAGCTAAGTTCTGAACCTGCTCTTGCAGAAGCTTCGGGAACGTATCCGAAAAATAACTGATTCATCTTAAACTTTTCAGATACGGCCCGCGATTAGGTTTCCGTAGCCTGCATGCGACCGTGCAGAAACCCTGCATGCGCAAAACCGCAGCGCAGACACGGCTAACAAAAGCACCGCGAACGAACGTTTCCGTTAAATCCGACATTCAATCATTCGGACGAAAGCGAATAATATTTTATACATGATATTGTTTACGGAGGCATTAATGTGGAATTGAATAAGCTCATCTTGAACCCGTGCATTGAACAGATCGTACCGTTTAATCCGCGTCACATTTTCAAAGCTGCGAAGCATAATCCCGGATGGTGTTCTTTTTGTGCGCATCTTGAAAACAAGGGAATATTTGTGAGGATTATTGCCCGGAAATCCCTTCCAAAGCGGAAGGAAAAAAGACAAAAAAAGCAATCGAAAAATCGAAGCGGTGAGGGGGCGGATTCGTTTCGAAAATGCCACGACGTTCAAATTTTCGAATTGAAATTTGCGCTTCCGAGAAACGAAATTTTAACTCCGGCGGAAGAGGGGAGAAGGAAGCCCCTCCCCCACTGCGAACCAGACAAAATGGCGGCCAAAAGAAACCAAGAAAGTTCGAAACCTCAGTTTCAACAGTTGAAAATCCGAAGCCGTTGCAGGTTCGGGAGACCATGCAACGTCGCGGAAAATTTAGCCTCTTCCGGTAATAATGTAAAGCCCACGTTATTCGAGCGGAAGGACGTGCGTGCGAAAGGGGTGGGGGAGAAATCCCCGGCGGAAATGGACGGCTCTCACCGAGGCCACACAATATGGAAATTTTAACCGAAAATTGGCTTTACCAAAAAAAAAAAAAAGGAAACCGGAAACAAGGTGCAATTTTTATCATATGTTTTAATCCGATTATCCACCATTCGATGAAGATTTTTCCCATTTACGCCCTTTTCATTTGTCCCAAATCCCGAAGTAGAAAATTCATCCTTTTCAAGTTGTTTTGCCGAACGGTTTTAAAAAGGAAAAAAAAATGAGCCAAGAAGAGGAGAAATTCAAATTTCCCTCTCTCTCTCTCTCTCTCTCCGACCCTTATGAAAATTAAATTTTAGACCAGTTGAATAAATTTCCTTTTTTCTTGTACATAACCGGGTGGAAAGTTCCTTTTCCACAGGGGAAGGAGACCGGAAGACAATGAAATGAAAAGTCAATTGTGCTGCTCTTGATAAATTGAAGAATGAAAATCGAGCATACTACAAACGGATTTAATGTTTCCTTTATTTTGACATAAATATTCTGCCGGGCACCGTTGAGGAAAATTGAAAGGTTTTAATTTATCTCATTAAAAAGCTAAAGAAAAAAAAAGAAGAGGAGTTCGTGTGGGAATTGCTCCAATATTTGAATTTCGAGTCTCAAACGAGCTTCCACTTCCTCACCGTTTACTTCGAGATGCAATAATGTAAAATCCTCAAAATGTTTTTTATTTTGTTGTCTTTTGAGGAAAGAAAATAAATGAGTTGGCGATGCTTATGTAGGAATTTTTTTAGTCTGATAAAAATGTATTATCATTAATTAGTGCGAAATTAATTCAGTTTACGTTGCATTAAGCGGTACCTTAAGAAAATTTTTATTTCGAAGTCCCCTGGGGAATGGGACTTCCGGTGCAGCGTGAGGTTTTTTTTTTCGTTTGGACCAAGCGGATGCCTTCCGCGGCGGTGCCGGATCCGAGCTCCGTTTTCGATTTATTTTCGGATAGGCGGGCTCGAGAAATCGATGTATCGAAAGATTTTCGATATTTATCGACCGATCGGTCGGATCGACTCCCCCGCCTTGCACCGCCGGCTTCCTTCCACGTTGGCGCGGAGAAAAGAACCGTGAGGAGAGATTAAGCGTCGTTCTGCCGGGAAACTAATCGAATTTCAAAATTCATGCGCCATGATCTAGGAAAGCAAATTTCCTGGAGAGCAACAGTTGTTTTTTTCGGCGAAACGAAAGACAGTCGCTTCACGTAAGTTAAACGCGGGAGGAGGATTCGTGGCCCGATGGAGATTTTATTACGCGAAACCTCCGGGTTTCCACTCTTTTTTCGCCTTTTTTCTCTCCCCTGCATTACCCTTTCCATAAGCTAACCGCGGGTGACGGGGTTTTTCTTACGCGGGAACGAGACGAACTATGAGTGTGCGGAATTACTTTTTTTTCTCCCCACGATTAATCTTCGTCCAAGATGGTGGATATATTGAAGCAAGTGACAATTGTACTCTTTTTTTTTTTTTTTCTTTTTAATCTCAGGGACGGAGGACGCTTACCTCCGGGGCGGTATTTTTCCTCCTGCAGTAAAACCGGGAGAACGACAAGCGCGGCAGCAAGCCGGAATTTTCTTTCGCGCCCGAAGCCCCAGGGGTTTATTTACCTGCCATGGGAAAGTTTGTGGAAATTATTTTTATTCCCTTCCGCTCTAAATCTCCCCGGTCGATCCCGCCCCCGGAAAGGGGAAAATTTTTGGAACCGCCAACTTCCGGGCCGCCACATTACGAAAATCGCGTTTCGGATTTGGAGGCGTTGCGCCCCTCACCATGCGCTGACCGCTGCCGCAGCGGGCAACCGATCTAAACCGAAGATTGATCATCTGACAAATGTGGCTGGAACTTCGGGTGCTGCTGCTGCTGCTGCTGCGCATTAGGTGCGAAGATGAATCACCAAAAATTTCTTCCCCAATCAGCAGAGAAACTTCTCGAAATCTTGCCCTTTTTTCTTTCCTCAGCAGTTAATTTCAGCGACAGATCAAAAGTATGATTAATTTATATTTAAGGAACATGAAACGGCTTAATCAGCAGAATTAAGGAAGCAGGGGAGGTGGTTTTTTAACGGAGGAGGCAACAGCAGCAACCTTAAAACAATTTTTCTCTCTCTCTCTCGCAATTTCGATGTTTTAATACAAACGAGGCAATCGCGAAGATTAAATTTCAATATCGTTTAATGCGCCTCCTTTTATAACGCATTAATTTCGTATAAGAAAGCGATGATGCCGTAATATTTGGTCCAATTTTTCTGCCTTCTTTTTTTTACGAGCTTTAATATGGCGTTTTTCCGTCATTTTCCTGTTGGTGAAAAAATTTTCATCCAGCACCGCGAGACGCGGGTGCCATAAAAAAGCGTTTTCCTTTTCCGTGCTCGGTTTTTTTACTTTGCCCATTCGGGGGACGAGATCGATGCCCTGCGTGCCGCGTGATGTCCGGCAAGAAAAAAAAGCCAGCGAACGTCCCAGCGGGCCCCAATTAACTCATGAAAACTCAAATCCATCATGGCTTCGCATGACATTTTCCCGTTCAATTGCATCCGGGCGTTCTCTGAGCATATTCCGAGTCTAAGAAACGTCTCGGTAATTTCCGTCTTTCCCATTTATCTTTTTTTTTTTTTTTTAACCTGTCCATTTTTCATAACTCACCCCACTAAATCAGTCAGATTTTCCGGTGAAAATGCATCGTTAGAAGGGTGGATTTAGATTGTTGGGGATTCGAAAAAAAATTCCCAATGCCATTTCTTTTTTTTTTTTTTTTAGAAATAAAAAAATACTCGACCATAGATGATCAATGTGATGCGTGGGATTAAAGTGGCAGCAGTGCCACGACAAAAAAAATATCCTGAGCGAACGTTCTCGAAACGGCTAGTACTTTTAAACTGAGATATTAAACCGGAGTCAATCGATAACCAATAAAATGTACTAGCCTTATCGAAAATGTGTTTTTCATCCACATTTTTAATTGAATTCCTTTTTTCCTCTTCTTTAGCCTCCCGTTTTTTTTTTTTTTTAATGATTTATCATATTCAGCGAATTTTCATTAATAAAAAAAATGACGAAGAGTGGGAATGGGTTAAACGATCAGTGCCGTAGTCGAACCGATCGCTCACGATGGCTTCTTTATTAGTTCTCGATTCGCCGGAGACGGTGGAGAAGATGAGATCATTTCCGTTTGACGAAATTCAACCCTCGGATGTGAAAATGCTGGAAATAAGATTTAAAAAAAAAAAAAAGACTATTTTTTTCCGAATTTTTGCTTTTTTTTTCAAATTCAAAAAAGGATGAAAATTCTTCCATTTTGACGATATTTCCACTTACGTTTCGCGTGCAAATTTGCAATTCGAACCTGTTTTCGTTGGCCCGTGTTAGGTTCAATACGAAATTCGAAGCTTTCCGTTCTCGGATCGGAAGTAAGAATGAAAAATTTTGAGGCGAAAAAATGCCGAAGCAGCCATCTTGGATAGCGGCGGGAAATTTCCTAATTTTAATTGCTGTTGACGAGGATGAAATCAGTCTGCGCCGCTTTACGCTCGGGTAAAATGAGCCCTGCAACAGTTGCAGACAGCAAACCTGAGACCGGTTTTTTCCTCTTTTTCTTTCTCACCTTTTTTTTTTTTTTTTTTTTTTTTTTTCATCTTTTTGTTGGCAGTAAGTGATTGCTTTTGTTGGTTTCCGCTTTTTCAAAAAGCGAAACCTGCGTTCCCTGAAACTAAAACACTCTCACCGACCTGATATAAAAGCATACGCGTATTTATATCATGTACGTATTTCCAGATAAAACCAAAGATGAATACATGTTTGCTGATGAAAAAAGCATTTTCTAATTCACTCTTGCTTCCGCGTCCGAAAACATATTCACATCTAACAAGGAATCAGACATTGATCGGTGTTACGAAATGTGAGTTTGTAATTATATAACGATTCCCGAGTGAATGACATTTGATCGAGAATTTAAGCATGTTTTTGAAGGTGTTGACAGATTTAAAAAAAAAAGGTAAATTTATACTAATCCGATTTCCCGTTAAGATACAAAAATTAGACAGGGTTAGGAACGTTGGAGCCATAAAACACAAAGGGAAACAAATCAGGTTTGATATGTGGGACTTTTAAAGAATAGGAAATTCTGCGGTTTTTTCATAAGGGAAATGTTAGTGATGTTTCTCATGAGCGTCAAATGAGAGCAGTTGACATTGATCGGAAAGTAATGCATTTAATTCGGGAGAGAAGAGTTACGTTAAAATTGTCACTCTTAACAAGTTTGATCCGTGTATATATTTAAATTAAACTTCGCATGAAATCGCTTTCCTTTTATTCGCGAACTGATAAACGAGAGTCAATTGCTTACGGATCGGCGGTTGCTTACTTTTCGAAAAATTAATTTTTTTCCAACAGTTGGCATCATTCAGAATAAACGCCACGATGTCTATGCCAACGTGAAAAAAAATCGGATTCGTAAAATTAATCGTTCGCAAACACGAAAGCGGTGTTCGTTTTTTTTTTTTTTTTTGTAGAGTTCGCGATTTCTTTTCAGCAGTTGGCATCGTCGTGACCGTCCGAGGTCAAAACCATGATGTAAACGCGAGATTGCGGGCATGAAAGCGACCGGTTCCGTTTTTTTTTTTTTTTTTTTCCTCGAAACCGCGTCACTTTCCGGTTTCCTCGAACGTCACGACGACGACGACGACGACGGCGACGACGACGAACCGCCGAAAAACTTGGGAAAACGTCCGCGCGTCGTTTCCCATGCGCCTCTTCCTTTCGCCGGCGTTCGCGGTGGATTTCTCGGGTCGTGCGTCAAGGTTAGGTTAGCACCCTTCCCCCTCCCCCGAGACGCTTTTCCTTCTGCTGCTGCACGGCGGCGGACACGCCGTTCTGCCGGCCCAAGAACGAGGCAGAGATTCGCATTATCGACCTCGCGTTGCCACGCGGTTCGGAATCCAAGGAGGATCCGGAAACCTCCCCGACGCTCCTTTCCTCTCTCTCTCTCTCGAACCGTCCCTCGAAGAACCGGAGGAGGCAAAACCTTTGCGAAAAATGACGTAGGGCGTGACTTATTTAGACGCCATCTTGACGTCCGTTAACAATTCCAAAACGGAGAAGAAGACTTAATTTTCGCGATCCGGATTCCCGGCGAATTTGGGACTTTTCCACCTCCCCACCGCCGAAGCGACAGGGTTTTCCGGAGGCGAGGAATTTGAAAATGCGGACTTTTAATTTATCCAATCCAATGTCTGATTCATTTCTGGCATTTAAAAAAAAAAAAAAAATATTCTTTTCTCTTTACCTCAGACGCGTAAGAGTAAAGAGCTGAAAATTGAGAAAACACGCACGAAATCATGAAATCGCTTTTACGTATTCAAATTCGGATCGTGAAAGGAAAGGCGGGAGGTTAATATGAGCGTTGGCTCGGATAAAAATTGGAATATTTCATTTTATCCGTGACTCCTCCAACATGGCTGACCCATTACGAGAAATGCCTGGATAATGACCGATTGAAAGCGATTCGGCGTTATAAATTGAGAGCTTCTCCGAGGCACGCGGACGATCGGAAAAAATTTATTTCCACGATTAAAATTCCTCGGCGCGGAAACGGGGAGGGGGAGGAGAGGAAAAAAAAAAAGCTCATTTTCGGTTTCCGGTCGCGGCCTTCGCTTCTCGCCCCCTGCGTTTCGGCGGGGGAGGGGGCGAACGGGGGCCGCTCCGACGGCGAAAAAGGCGCCTTTGCTCCCGGAGGAGGAGAAGGCGAAATCGCGGAGGGCCCGGCGACGGATGGCTCGGGCCCCGCGCTGCCTAATCTCATTACCGGGTGAAGTTTCGCTGTTTGTCTTCCAAGTTAACCGGAAAGTATGACGATTTCGAGGGTGATGGAAGAGCAAACAGAGCAAAAAGCTTCGAAAATTCTGAAGGGCCTCGAGATTTTTAAGGGCGAGCCACCGCCAACCCCGCCACTGCGCCCAACCGAGGTGGGGCGGGGGGGGGTGGACTCGGTTTTTCTTCCTCCACGAAAAGCAGCGACGGAGCTTTACCCCCGCTCTCGGGCCTCCTCCGTTTAACCGTTAAATTACATTTTAACGTTTTCCCCCGTACCCGAAATCAAGTTTTTATTATTCCCCAGTTAGAGGTCCCCAATCCCCAACCCATTAACCCAAAACCGCAGAACTTGAAATCTTTCCGTCAGAATATAAACCTTTCCTAATTCAATTACGATCGAAAGCTCGGTTATAATGAAAACTCGTTTGTAACGTGGCTCGAGACCCGGTTGCAGAGTAAATTTTTTCGACTGTGAAATTCCGGTTGATGAGAGCTCCTCACCCCGCCGAAACAGGTAGGAATTAAGTCTGGAGCCTGTGTAATTGACAATGGGGTTGCTCGAGGAGGTCGGTTAAATGAGCGATTGTTTCGCGATCATGATCGTGCCTCTCCTGGTTCTCGTTGAGCTTTAGCCGGGAGCAATTCAAACTCAAATTCTTCCATTGTCAACCGACTCTCGTCGCGGGCGGGTGGGCCGAGGGGAAAGCCGGGAGGGAGGAAATACGTCAACGAGCTGTTACCCAATCAGCGAACGAAACCACGGAGTAAACCATTCGGGAATACCTTCGAGACCGAGTTAATCGACTGCGTAAATTAAGGATCCGGGCCCCGGGTCCGCTCGAAATAATCGGAGGTGAAGCTTTCGGGTGCAGCGCGAAAAATCGCCTTTTCCCCCCCCCCCCCGGGAAGACGCTCTTCGGCTTCGGGAAATGAATAAAAAGTTATCGGGAACGATTAATTTACAACTGGCGAGCCACCGGCGACAGATGCTGTCGGGCACTCCTCGATATTCGGTCTGCAGGCTCTTGCCGGAAGTACCTCGCGGCCTGGAAAAATCCCTTCTCCGCCACGTTTTTTTTTAAGCCGGTTCGGACGGATTTTCCGACCGGACGCCGTGACATCCGCAAAACTCGCTCGCTTCCTTCGGATCGCGATTCGGGGATGAAATTTCCGCCCCCGCCTCGTCCTCTCGGGTCGTCCACGCGATCGATCACGTTCAACCGTAATTTTACCGGCGTCCACACCTCTCTATCTCACGATTTTCCTATTAAACGAATCCGCTTTCTACAATTTAACGATCTCCCGGCGAGTCCGGCATTTGATTCTCTCATTCCCGCGACTGCTGCCACGAAATTCCGGGTCCGGTTCCATTTCCCTCGCGGAACGTTCCGATGATCCCGGCGTCCCGGAAACCTCGCTCCCCGCCGCGTGGGGACGCTTCGACCCCGTCGGACCGCATCCGGGGCAAATCGGATCGTAATTACCTGCAATGAATGATTACCGAGGGTAGGAATTACCGTTTTTCATTTGTCCTTCCCCCTCCGGAGTCGCAGTCGGGGCCGCTGGAGGAACGGCGATGTAATTTTAACCGCGCGACGGTGCCTCCGCTTTCGCCGAAAGGCCGCTGCCCAAACGGCGCCCCGATCCCCCCATCGTGCATCAATTAAGCTCCCTCAAAAGGAAAATAAAAATGGCGCCATTTCAAGTATCACTTCTTCCGTCGTATCGATCATATTTCAGCGACGTACTAGGGAGCAGCTTTTTCCACCCCAACTTGTTGACACGGGCTGACCTACTTCCTGCGCGGCTCTGCTGCCACCGTTCGACGGGGTGCGAGCGAGTGTTGCCTCCCCGAAAGCGTCCAGGAAGGGAGGCTTCGCTCCGGGACGCGCTCCCGGTCCGATCCCCGGGACCCGGGAGGCGAAGCCCCCCCCGGGTCGACGGAGCTTTTGCGACGAATCCGTTCCCCCCTTTGTCTGCGTATTTTTTCCTCAACCTTCGAAATATTACGCTGGAAATCTTATTATGGATTATATATTTCCAAAACTTGTATAATTTTATTCGCTGACCTAAGCGTAGTCGCAGGATATTTCTTTTTAAGAAATTCCGTGGAGGGATTTAAAATGTTCTTTTTTTCTCTTCCCGGAGGAGATCCGGGATCGGGGCGGCGCGGCGGCGGGTTTCGTCTCCTTAATTTGTTTTCCTCCTTTTTTTTCCCTTCCCTTTCTTCCCCGGCTGAGGACGAGGAAGAAGAAGAAGAATACTTTTTGAAATTCAGTCTGGCCCCGAGCACTTTCCCGGGATTGCGGATACGCGAAAGGAGAGTTCGGCCACGGGGAAGCGGAATCCTCTTCCGGCCCTGCCACCTTCTGCCCCGAAAGACGGCAAAATTTAATTGATTCCCTCCAATCTCCGGTTTGAACCTTTAACATTTCGAATTTCGATTGCATTATCCGCGGGCGGAACCTCTTCGAGAGCTCGGCAGCCGGGGAGGAGACGTTTTTAATCAAGACCCACCCGCGGCGGCGGCGTTTGCAGGATCCCGGGCGAGATTGGGGTGGCTTTTTGATGTTCGGCGAGAACCGTCCCTTCGCCCCGAGCAAAAGCCGAGGGGCATTTGTCTTGGGTTACCTTCGCATCTCCTTCCGGCCCTTTCCACGCGGGAAAACGTCGGTGAATCTCGGTCGTCGACTTACCCGCGGGAGGAAAAGGGCGGCGGCGAGGAAATCTGCATGGTTCGCGGCAATGGCCGGGATATTCGTACGGCGCACGAGGAGGCAATTGTGGCGTGCGGGTTGGCCGCGTCGTGGGGGCGGTTTGGCGCAGGATGCCAGGTCCGGCAGGTATTTCGGGGTAATCGTCCAATTACTCGAGCGTGCGTGCGCGTATGTAAATCGTGTCATGCGATGGCATCTTGAAACGCATCCGTCACGTAATCCGAAGGCGCCCACGTTGCGGAAATTTTCAGCCCTCGCTTTGTGGGAAGAGCCAAACCCGGGGCCCGGTGCCACCCCGGCAGGGCCGCCGTCGGTCGGGACACGCATCTCCTCATTGTCTTCCTGCAGCGCGCTTTGTCAGCGGTTGCCGTTCGATCTTTCTCCGCCGCGTTCTTCCTGAACTTCGTTTTGTTTCCTTTCCGGTCGGCAGTTTCCCCGCCAGCCATCCTCGTTTATTTTAAAACTCTTGGCTGCGGATCGCCAGGTGCGAAATCCTTCGCACAACTTCGAAAAAAAAACTTCACGGCTGACTACGTCCACGACTCAACCGGTCAAACACCTCCCGTGCAGAAATTTCTGCTGCTTCCACGTGGCTCTTCACTCGGAATTCAACCCGATTCCCTCGCTGCGGTGCAAGCATCGTCCCTTGAGGGAATCGGTCGTGGATTCGGGTGAAAAGAACGCGGAAAAATTCTCGAGGGACGGTTTCCGAGTCTCGTTGCAGTTCGCCCGGGAAAAGCCTTTGCTCCCGTTCCGAGGGCCTCGCACTCCGAAGCGCTGTCTCCGCAGCATGTCCTTCCTGCAGGCGGCGGCCGCGGCAAGAAAAGAAGTGCATGTTGAGGTTCGGGACGAAAATAGAAGCGAACGACCCATTCCGACGGCAGCCAACGACGCCGGTATTTACCGGATCCTTTTTATCCGGGAAATAACCTTTCACTTCGAGTGACACTATCGCAAGTGATGTTGGAAAGTTTTTTGCAATATGTCTCCCGTGGATTTGCTTTCTACCGAGAGTTTTTCCTTCGAAAATAGATTTTTCTCCTCTTTCCTTTTTCACTTACTTTGCATTTTTACCTGCAAACTTCCATTTCGAGGCGCGGGACAGAAATCCCGAACTAAATCCGGATCGGCGAGGCCGGGGAAGGATTGTCGAAGGTGAAAATTCGAACGCCATCAGTCGGCCCCGCAGAGCGGGTCATCGGTAAGCTGATATCGCTGATGTGGCCGAAGGGCCGCGGCATCTCTCGCTGGGAAAACTCCAGAGCGATAACGTTAAGTAATTACGCCAAGTTTCGACTTACCTTTCGCTAATTGCCGGGAAAAAGGCCCCGGTTAAAGCAATTTTTCCTCGGTTTCTGCACTTCGAAAGCAAAAGCTCGAAAAACTCTTCTCTTCTATACCCCCCCCCCCCCCCGAGGTACGGCAAACCGTTTTCGCACCTCCCTCAGTTGTGGGACCGCCTTCGTCTGTTTCGGCGCCGAAACAGAATCCGCAAGCGAAACGGCGGAAAAGCTGAGGGCGAAAAAGCCGCTCTCGCACACCCGTTGGCCAGGTTTGATTATCCAACAGCACGAATGCAGGGAAAAGAAGATTCGGATCTGGGATTTTCACAATGACCTGCAAAATCCCAATGATTGCATTTTCCCAGCGGAAATTAGCTACAACTTTGCTGACTAAACGAGGCACGTCATGGGGAGACCTTTTTTCAAAGTGTCTTTCTCCCTTTTCTGACTCATTGTTAACTTTCCTGTCGGGCCCTTCGGAGAAGCTTTCGTCGAGGCTTTTCCGATGCTTCGATCGTCATTCCTGCTGTCTCAGCAGATCGTTTTATTGATTGCAGGCTCGTCGGATTCGTATCTCCGCGAAAACTTTCCGCTGAAATCGTTGCCGTCCACTTCCGAAGGCCTCCTCGATCGATTTCTTTCCCAGTTTTGGCGCTCGCCGTCAACCGAAGCCCCGCACATCTCGACGTTTCCGGCGCCGAAGTGCTGACTTTCTTCTTCCTCCCGCGCCGACAGCGTAAAGGTTTTCGAGATCCCGAATTTCCGGTTTTCGGTTTTCCCAACCGCCCGGCTTGTTCCGACGCGAAAGACTTCTCGGTGCGATCCCTCCCTTGATGTCTGCTTTACTCGGATTTGCGGGACTTAATGCTTCGCGATTGCCTTTTTTCGGGGGGTGGCATCGCCACATGGCAGCGACACGAAACCCTGGCAGACGTTCCCCGATGGGAATCATTTTTTATGACAAATGAGAGAATTATTTTCACGTTTCTTCCCTTAGGTGCTCGGGATGTGTACCAACGAGCACTGATTTCGAATGCCTCGGTGCAAGAAGAAAGGAGCGGTTTGGAGAGGAGCAGACGACGTCGGGTCGTCGTCGTCGTCGTCGTCGTCGTCGTCGTCGTCGGCGTTATTACTCCATTTACGTAAGGTAAATCGTCCGGGCATCCAAGTTTTTGCTTTACGAACTTCGGGGATCTGTCTTAACCAGCAGACATAATTAAAATTTCATGACGCGAAACTTCATCGTGGAGGCTCTTCTTGGCGTTGCGACTTCGGGTGCGGCAGAGACTGCCGTTGAAATTTTTTGGAGCGTCACCGGGGCGGAAACGTCATGGCGCCGACTTCCCCGGCAGCTCCTTTGATGTCCGTCCGGCAGATCGGGATGGCAGACGTCTTATCCCGGTTTTTTCCCTCTCTTCGCTTAACCCGACCCTCTCACATCCATAAAATCCCCGTTTCTGCCGGTTAAGTTGTCCCGGACCGTCAGCTGCCAAGGGGGTTCAGCACATTTTACATCTCTCGCCAGCGGTTATTATTGATTTCCACCGGGCATCGCCCCGTTGCTGCTCGATTCCGCGTTCGCTGCGTAACCGCTTCATCTTTTGACTCCTTTTTTTTTCCATTTCCCTTATTTATGCATGGAAACCTTTTCCTCTGCCCCGTGGGAGGTTGTCGACCCGATGGCCGAATCCAGCTTCTGCTCCAAATTGCTTTCTCTCTCCCCGTTGACCGTCTCCCGAAGCCGCGGGAAAATTTCCTGCATCTTCGACGCGGTTGCGGCAGCCGCACTTGCCGGGCTTCGGACGCGGAATCAGCCCGGGAAAACACCCCGGCAAAATCCGGGGGGCGGTGACTGGGAAAATCGCGAATGAACCTCCGCATCCGCTGCGGGTTACGACGAGGTGGAAAACATGGCTGCCAACTTGAAAACCGATCTGGGCTCCGAAAGCACCGCAGCACTCGCTGCACGCTCGCAACCGAAATTTTGACAAATGGAATTTAAATCGGTTTCATCTGCAATAATCCCACGGAAATGTGCACGAGAGCTCGAGGACAGTGTGAAGCATCATTGCGACGGCAAAACCGCTGCGGGGTAGCAAAAGAGTGCGGAGGGGGTTTAATTTAACAGCAGAGCGGCTCCATTGCATCGAAACTGAATGGATATTTATTCATGGACGGTTGTCAATCAACGTCCCTGTAATTCAAGATATTGGGTTAACTTAATGCGTGTGCTTCTTCCGTAAAAGCTGTTTGCACTGCAATTAAGGTTCTTTAACGCCCATATTATGGAAACGCATTCGGCTTCGAGGGAAAGGATTTCGAGCTCGGTTTCTTTGTTTTTTTTTCCAGTCACCTGGAATGCCGATTTTTCTGTGACCCTCCAGCGGTTCTTTTCCGGTTCTCCCGTCGTCGCGCCCGGAAGATCGCTCCTCGGGAGCGCTTCCGCCGACGTTTCCGGCGGAAATGGGCGGCGACTATGCATCGGCATCCCGGCATAATGCTTCGGGCGGAAGCCGCGTTTCACTCTTTCGAACGGGAAAAGCTTGGGGGGGGGGCAGGTCGGAGAAAGGGGGCTTAAGCCCGAAAATTTGTCTTAATTTCACATTAAATTATTAAAAGCTTTGTTTCTCTGTGCAATAACTTCATTAGACCCCAGAAAATGTTTTGCGTTGCTAATTGCTTTGGTTTCATTTTCCAGCGGAAACATTATATCCAATTAGAGTCTGGAAACATTGTTATTATCGGCACCATTCGGGCCACTTGCCTCGTACGTTATCCCGGGAACCTTTTGACTTATTTTCACTCTTCCGACGTCTGGGCGTTGAACCGGGGAATTGATTGAGCGTTCCGGAGCTTGGACGTCCAAGGTTCGAGACGGTCCGCCTTGCGGTTTGCCGCTCGCTTGAATTTTCCGGCGGGACGATCGGCGAGGTTGTCCTCGGCCCGAGATCGAGCTACGCGAAACGGATTCGTCGAAACGCCCGGGAGAGGCTCGGGGTCGATTCGATCCGAGCGTCTGCTGCAGCATCTGACGTGCACCCGCCGCAGTGGAAAAAGCTGCAGTTTCCGAAATTCGGTACGGGGGAAATCGCAAGTTTGCCGGCCGGCACATTTCCCCGAGACTGAAGTTCCCGACCCTCCCTCGAAATGTCGGTTTGCCCCCCCCCCCCCCGAGCCCGAATAAAATCCGAAGCTCGCCTTCGGGAAGAGGTGGCAGAAAATAAATTGCGCTCAGGTTCGGCGTGCCTTTAATGAGGCAATCAATTACATTTAAATCGTCTGATCGCAATTAATCCAAATCGAACCCGCGCAAATTCGCTTCCATTGTCAAAAAAAGAAAGGAAAACGCGCCGGCTCTCGAGGAAATTGCAGGAAGCCGGTGAAAAATATGAAAGGTTGAGGGGAGCAAGAGGGAGGAAACACCGAAAGATTGGAAAATCGGCGCTGTCGATTATGAAACGGAAATTGAAGCAAACCTTTCATAACCACCTTCTTAATTAACCTTTCGTTGTTTAAAGATTTTAATCCCCGTCCAATAACATAAGCTCCGAATAATGCATGGTCGGAAGGCGTTCGTTCTGTTGAATATCCTCGATCCTTGCTCGAGACGGAAAACACAGAGAATTGCCCGGCACCGGCGTTAATGAAGAAGAACCAATCATCTCTAATGCCCCGCTCTCTGGAGAATCTCAAATTCAAATCTCCCGTTCCACCCTTTTGCTGTAGCTGCCGCTTTATGCATTCTTGTGCACTGATACGACCCTGGCATCCCTGCGGTTAATGTAATGAAAATGTTACGACTGACACCCTCCGCGCTCGATCTGCTGTGCTAAAAGCCTGCCGTGTCGTTTATATCAGCTCTAAAAGCTTTCTTTGCTTTTTCCGGGGTACTTCATCTCCGTTGGGCCCGCCGATGTCCCTCCTCGTTTTTTTTTTTCCCTGCCCGCCCCCGGTTCTTTTTTTCCCGGCCCCCCCCCCCCCCCCCGCGAAAATCCACTCTGGTCGCTCTCCGCGATTAGCTCCGGCTCGTGGCCCGAATTTTGCATTCGCATCGCCATTCGAAGTTCTGAAGTTCCATCCCTTCGCTCGCCCCGGAACGGCGGAACCGGAAGTCGATAATTTTGGCCCCCTTTCGAAGTCGCTCCCTCTTCCGCGTCGCTGTGCGTCGGGGTTGCGCGAAAAATTCATCGCGCTGGCGCAGCTTGTTACGTGCCGCTGTGTCGGGGGTGAAAAAATCGCAGAAACTCCAGAAAACTGGGCCTCGTCCAGTCGGATACGTTCGCTCGTGTTAATGCTTCAAGTTAATTTATCTGGCCGAGTCGTTATTAATTTAGCTATCCCGTGCGCATTCGCGTTCCAATCAGACTAATAATAAGCAAGGGTTTGCCCCGTTGCGAAAAGGCTCCGGAGCATTTTTCACCACCCCTTTCTTCCATTTAGCGTGTGCATGGATCACGCGAGCACTTTATCTAGTGCTCCGCCCCGTTTTATATATGGAATGTCCATAAATTGATTCTGGGATTCGTCAGCGGGAATCTTCCGGGCCGTAAGGCTCGCGAGAGGACATTTCCCGTTAATTTGGATCGCTGCGGAGGTCCCTCCGCGGGACGTGTCGCAGCAGATGAAATTTCCGGTTTCCGTATCTCGATGAAAGCAGCGTCCGAGGCGAGATGTTCCGTTTTTTCGGGTCTCCGCCCTTTTTTTTTTTTTTTTCCGTCGATCTCTCAGAGACGGAACCGCGGTCGCAAGTTTTTCGCGAGCGCGAGAAAAGCGATCCCGACCGCAGCGCAAGTGGCGTGGCATTGAGGGAGAGGCGCAGAAGGGGTGCACAAAGCCCTTTGACAAATGAAAGGAAAGTCTTATCGTTGACGGCGACGCTCCATAATCAACAAGTAGACGCCGCGAGTCTAGATTAAGAAAAAGAAAAAAAAAAAAAAAAACAGCAAGCAACGATCAACCCTCCGGCTGAAATTACATTGGCGTAAATGAGAGAGTGAAAGGCTGCGAGACTGGGATAAAGGGAAAGTGCGAGAGAGAGGGAGAGAAGATGGACGGAGACGTGGAAAGAGATGGCGAGCCGACGACAGTCCGTCGTGTGTCTGCCTATTTCCACGCTTCGGCCGCTCGATTAACCGTTTCACCCGTGTTTAACCTACGGGAAATGTGCGCCACGGGCCAGTTCCGGCATCCATGGCGCCATACTACAAACACACTTTGAAATCTTCACAATGTCTTTAATAAGAGGTAATTACGATGATAAAAAAAAAAAAAAAAATTTTCACTTTCTTTTCCCCGATCCGGCGTGTCGGGCGAAGCGGTTCGAAGCGCTTTCGACGCCCGAGAGGCCCTCGTCGAGATGCCGAGCCTCCGCTTTTCGAAACGCATCTTCGGGAAAATCCATCACGAAAATTGCCCTCGCCCGCCGCCTCCGCATATACCCCATGCCGAGTTTATTGTACGTACATTTAACCGGAAAAATGATTTTTACATAACGTTTTCAGGAATTGAAACGGGATGGAACGTGATGGATAAAAGGAACGGAGACTCCGCCTCCCCCGCCGCCCCTTCCCCCGGGAACCCTCGGGATCCATTACAATGTCTGAAAAAGACTCCCCCCCCCTTCTCTCCAGCTCCATTTCTCCTGCCCGCCAGCTGGAAAGGACTCAGCTGGGGAGCTGGAAAGAAAAAGACGAAAAGGGCCACGTATAAGCAGCTAATAGGCGACTGCCATTATGCCTCTAAAGTTCTCCTTTATTTCCTTTTCCATTTTCTTTTTTTTTTTTTTTTTTTTTTTAATTAATTTTCATCCAGGATCGTCGCAAAGTTAAAACTGCGATTCTGTCGCCGGGGTTGTGAAACATCAAATCGCGATTCTTACGTGCTTGGGGATGTACATAAATACGTGCGAACGGGGGTTGGAGTCCTCCGAAAAGATCGGAGGAAAACGCGACCGATTTTCGCCCGCCGCCCGACCAGAGGAACGGGGCAAAAAGGTAAAAGAGCGGAAACCGCCCCCCGTCCCTTATACGGACTTCGGCCTCGGCTCCGACAAGGAGCCGAAGCCTCCGCGTTTCGCTTGCAAAGCCCGGCGGTCAGCTGCCGAAAACGCTTTCTCATTTGGAGCTGCGGATCATTTCGGATCCAAATCCCCCAAACGCAATTCATCCTTTCGCTCGGTCCGAAGCGGGCGTAATGCAGATCTGATGGAAAAGTGATACGTAATCGGAATATGAAATAACTGGAAATGGTTCCGCGAGCGGGAGGGGGGGGAGAGTTAATTTTCGAAGGGATTAGACGGGGGCTTCGCTCGGGCGCTCCAGGAATGGGAAACGCCGAGGAAGAACGTGATTTGGAAGTGGCAGAATGCGGCCGGAGGAGAGGGAGAACCGGAAACGCGGGGTCGATCGTCGGATGGCGGAGGCCGCTGGCGGCTCGCTCGACGGCAAGTCCGACGTCGGGCCGTCCGAAAGGGAGGAAAAAAAATACGGGGGCTCCGGGGGTTGTTTGCTTAATTTTTAGATGTGTCGGAGCGAGAATGCGGAAAAGCTCCCTTTAAATTAGTCCGGGAAACTGGCACGGTCGAAAATGTGATACCCTCACGGCTTTTAGGGCTTTTTCCCCGGGAAAATTTGCGTTTATTAAATTTTTTATGTCTCAGAACAAAGCGTCGGGCTTTGGGATTTTTTGCGTGATGTGCCGTGAGTGATTTAATTTTGATGTTCATTCATTGGAAAAAAACGGCCGTCAGTTCTGGTTTTCCGAGGGATGAAAAGGTGGCATAATGTTGCGCCATTTTTATCTGCAAATAACATTTTGTCGGGGGTTTTCCGATCGCGGGCGACGCCCGCTCTCGCTTCTGCGCCTTCTGCCACCGCGTCCGAGGCGCTCCTGGCGAATTTTCGGTTCCGGGTTATCCTGGCGTCATCTCCGACGCCAGCCGCGCCGACCGAGAGCGAGCCGCCGCAGCGCGAGAGCAGTTGCCCGTCCCGGGTTTCATTTTCCGATCTCTCCCCATGCGGATCCCGGCGTCCGCATAAAAAAAAAAAAAAAAAAAAAAAAATTTTCACTTATCCGAATCGCGGAATGAACGAGCGAACGTTAAAAAAATCCCCTTCTGGAGAGAGGGAGAGGGAAGCCCGAAGACGAATCCATTAGAAACCAAATATGTTCGAAAATTCACCCCAAATGGTGCAGGAAAAGCTTTCATCGCCCAAGTTTCACCGTATTTTCGCTGAATTGAATAAGATCGATCGATTGGAGTCAAGTGGATAGCGCCAGATCCACTTTTTGCGAGGGAGAAGATGTAAAATTAATTGACGGTCCATTATTTCGTCGATTGAACGACGTCGCCTCGTGCTGACTGCGTCGAGCTGGAAGGCAGGCGACGGTGCTCGGACGTCCTTTGCGCGGGGGTGAAGATGGCGCGAACGCGGGACACTCCCGCCGCAAACCAAAGGTTCGCTGCTCCAGCATCGCGTCGGAAATGCGTCCTCGCACTTCCGGGCGCTTGCCCCGGGAACGGTGCCCTTCCCGGAGGGAGAATAAAATAAAAAAAATAAAAATCTCGCGAACCTTCCGGAATGCGTATCCGTCGACGATCTGGCAAAAAGGCTCCGTGCACTGCAATAAAAACCTTCCGAACATGAAAAGACGCTGGTTCCGCACAGAGAGTTGCACGAACTTCGGGATTGCCAACCATCAACTTGAGCGGTCACTTTACGAACCATACGGGAATGAAACATTTCATATAACAGCAACTTATAAAAACGGACATAAAAAAGGAGTTATGAAAAGCGTTTTATGAATCTTTCATTACTTTCGGACGACCATTTTTCCTGCTCTGCCTTCACCCCCCCACCCGCCCCCCCCCAGCGTTCCGGTTTGCCCCCGAAAGCCTCGATCTTAACTTGCAGAACTCGCGATTACGGCTGTTAATTAATCATCTTTATGGGCATTCGAGAAGGGAATTTTCATCTTTTCAAATTTCTGCCGGAGCCTTGCTGAGTGCAATACATGAAACTGCAAGAGTGTAGGCAGATTCCGGAATACCTACACATCGGATGAGACTCGAATATTAATTTAAATCGCGCCTTCCTTTTTTCTTTTTCTTTTTTTAAATGGCGGTGCACCAGTCATGGGATGCTCGCTAAATAATTCAGCGATATTCCCGTGGCGACGGCATCCCCCGGGGGTTGGATTTTGGAGGTGTTTCGGCTTCCCCGATTCCGTCCCGAATCCCGGTCGGTTTACGGTATTTTGCAAGGGGGCAGGATGAGCTTTCGAAATATCTTTTCTTTTTTTTTTTTTTAAGTTTTCCAACGGAGCGCAAATTAACCCGGGGTTCTCGGACGGGAAATCGTCGCGAAAATGGCTTTTCGGGGCGGGAGCCATTTCGGTGCCGGGAAAGGAAAAAAAACGTTTCTCCTGCTCCCGATGGGATGATTTCCCACCTACGGATGATCGAAAACGTCGACGCTGCGACAAACGCACGGCGACAGCCGTCAATAATCAAAGTTGGAGCGACGTCGAATAACAACGCATTTAACATTCATTTCGCCATTAATTATGCCGCGGCTCTCGCAAATATTACACAAGAATCAAGAACCGGTGCGGGAAGCAAATAAAAATGCAAATGAACGAGACGGGGATGAAAAACCGGTACGGGAAAAAGCAAACGGGGGAACGTTTTCGGGAGGTTAATGGCGGAGGGCATAAGGTCGGTTTTCGCGGGGGCGGGAAAACGGAATGAAAAGAGAAAATGGAAATTTTAACGGCTTTGCATGTGGAGGACCATCATCTCAATGAAATATCGGACGAAAACTGAAAAAACATAAAAAGCCGGCATCGTTAATATGAACCACACCCCGCAGGGGCCGCAATTTGAATGTCCGGAGGCGCGTTCGGTCTGCGTTTTTCGGTGCGCTTCAAGTCGGCAGTCGAGACGGGGGTGGGCGGAAGCGGCGGAAAAGGAACGGAAGCCGGGAAAAAGACAGGAAGCGGGGTTAAAGAGGTTGGGATTAACACCCATGACCGAGATGGGAAGCCCGGGGGGGGGGGGTTGGGAGGAATCCCAGATCCACGGCAGCATCAACAGGTTGGGAAGCAACACGTCCTCTGCATCTGCCGCCACCCTTGGCTCTCCTTTCGCCATTTTCATAAAAGTTTCCCGAACATTAATCAATTATGCGACAGGTCCCCGGGCGCGGCCCCTTCGCTGCCTTCCTCCCGAGTGCCCTCGGCTTTTGATACGGCTCGCAGGAGAAGGCTCTCCTCGAAATGCGAATTTATGGGTAATTGCTGCTGAATGGGAAGATAAATGAAGAAACGACCGGATTATATTCCGTTTTATATGTACAACAATTGAAATGGTCCTTAAGCTTCGTGGGGGGGATCGAATTTTCCCTTTCCATCCCTTCCGCCTCCCCCCCTACCCCCGTAAGCCAAGCACCGGAATCGCTTAAAATTTGCCTTAAAATATTTAACGATTTTCGGCGTAATTTCCCGACGGTGGAACTGCGACGATTTGCACAAATTCGACAGCGAAAAGTCGCGTTTCCGGCTCTGTCGGGCTTGGGAGCTTCAATCCCCTCACCCTCCATGCATTTAAATTGCATTTTATAATGTTCCACAATAAAAATTCCATAAAAAAGTGAATATAAAATGCACCGAAAAAAATTCTTTTTTTACTGTTGTCTGGAGCCAGATGGTTTTAGAGACAAGTAAAGTAAAATAAAACGGGATAAAAATTTATCCTCCAAATACACAATTTCATAACCGGCGTCCGCTAAACCGGGTCAAAAAAGGGACAAAAAGGAATTTAATAAAAGGAAATGAAAATTTTTTTTAAAGCGAGATTTATCATATATATATATATATATATATATATATTATTAATCATTTCTGGCTTGTCGTGTTTTCCCGTCATGAAACCCAATTAGCTGTTTTCAGTCACAATGGAACTATTTGAGGGTGCTTGCCGGGCGAAGAAAAAAGCCCCGAGAAATCCGTTAGGGAGTTCCTCTGCGGGAGAACATTAGGCAGAGATATATCTCGTGCTGAATAACCATTAAAATGGGCGTTGGCTGTTTCCTCAGTCAAAGATTAAAACGGCGGGAATATTGACTATCGCTGAAACGTTATTAATCAAAATGCGAGCTGACAACTCCGTGCTCGCGTTTGTGCCGGGCAGGGGGGAAATGGAAATTCGCCGAGGTTCGGTTCCCTCCCTCCGGGATTCGCGAGGAATTGCGACGCACCGGCGGGAAACGCTTCCGCCGCGTTTGCCGCACTTTGACCAGCGAAGGCGGAGGCCGCGCGGGTACCAGAACGCGCTCTCCCGGTGCGGCGCGCCCCCGGAGCGCGGCCTTTTGCGAACGGAAATCGCCAGGCGTTTTCGCGTTGCATGTTGAGCCGCCCCGTTTGCTTGCGTATTTGCGTGCGCGGGAAGAGGAACCTTAATTCCGGGACCCATCCCGCGCTGAGCGAAAAATGGGAGAGAAAAAAACGAAATTTCTTTTTTTTTTTTTTTTTTTTTTGCTCTGGGTAGAAGGGCGTTGCACATTATCATAAATTTCATTGTGAAACCGGAGAGTTTTCCCGCGATACGGGAAACGTATCTCGCCCCGTCTGAAATCCCGATATTACGAGCAGAGCGCAACGATAAAAGACAACACAAATCAACGGCTTTAATGATTTTTCCAATCACGACCGTCCACGGAGAAAGGAAAATCCTGTTCAAACATGGAAGGCATTAATAATCATTCTCGCACGATCATTAACCGAAAAATATTTTTTTTCGATTGATGGCGGTTTTTACGACCCGTTTTATAGAAGGATTTGATTAACCCATTGTGGATATTAGCTATAAACAAATTTATACGTTCAGAGCTCCTCGCGTCTTTTACGGGATGCAACGGACGCCGGCTGGAAGGCGTTCGGACGATTTGCCGGCGGAGTCGAGCGGGATGATAAACTGAATCGCTGCGAATGGGAGATATCGCGCGGCGCGCGATTGCCGCGGCGTATTGTTGTTGCAACTTCGAGCGGAATCCGCGGCGGAGCCGGAAGGAAAGAAATTCTGCCGCAGCCACGCAAATCGCTTCCGCTTCCGCTCGAGCGCGGCGCGCTCGGTCGGGATTCGGGACCGAGTCAGGCTCGCTCCCCCGGCGCGGGATGAGGGCTGCGACAAACCGGAATTTTTCCTCCACGAAACTTTCTGAGCGCACCCCCGATCTTCGATTAGGGAATTTCGTAATTTCCCAAAGGGGCGGGGCTTCCCGCGGATCGGGGAAGGAAATTTACCGAAAACCGCAGAAGACCGGAAGATGAAAATAGGTAAAATTCCTGGGAATTAATACTTTTACGGAGACCCCGGGAAAGCTGCCTCGACCAACACATTCCATCTCTAAGAAAATTTTTTTTCATAAAGTTAATGGAGGAAATTAAAAGTCCCGGGACGAGTGCTTTCTTCTTCCACTTCTTCTTTTTTTTTTTTTCTCTTCTCCCACGGCATTTTTCATTTATTCATCCCGGGGCGCTAAATTTAATAAGGTCACATCGAGGGTTGACCATCCTTTCATTTGAATATTTAATTAAAAATAAACCTCGGAAGCGGTCGGGCCAAAGGCTGTTTCTTTATGGGCAGCGGCCATTTCGTCCCCCGCCATATTAATCGGAGTTGAGGGCAATGGCGGAGGTGCCTCGTTGCGCGAGGCGGAATCTGGATGGATTTATCCGGAAAATTTTCCGGTGTTTTTTTTTTCTCCCGGCCGAAACGCTTTCCCTCGGCGAGGGCCGGAAAAAGTCGCTCCCTGGGTCGCCGCGCCCGGATGCGTCGGTGCGGGCCGCCGGAGCATTCGGCGCAGTTCGCGGCTCCCGGGAAATCCGGCGAAAATGAAAACCTTCGAGCGCGGAAAATTTGTTTCCGGAACCCGGTAGGCTGGTTTCGGCGCCCGCTGCCGAAATCCCGTCGCGAACGGGTTACGCAACGGGGATTATGCGGCGGCGTTCGTTTTAATCGCCCCGCTAAGAAACGAATTTGAATTTGAGGCGGGACGAATCCCGAAGCATCCCCGTTTTTTTCACCCCCTAATCCCGTGCGCGATGCACCCCGAAAGAGAGCAGGTCCCCGAAAACCGCGACGCGCATCTCCGGGGCCCGCTCGGCGAACGTGGGCCGTAAATCTCCCCACGTGAATGTGACAGATGAAAGCGCGGAAGATTATCCGGGTATAGAAATTAAATATTGAGACGGGAGCCCGATGGAGGAAAGCTTTTGTCTGCTCGTAAACCACCGGGGAACACTGTCAGTTGCGTACATCGTCTGCTCCCGAATAATGCGACTCCGTTTATCTTGCGGGGAAAAGAAAACGCATTTGAAATTTTCATGCGTAGTTACGGATCGCGTCGGAGGCGGCGGTGGGAAGCGGCACCGGGACCTGCAACGGGATAAAACCTTCTTTTACACCCGGGAGGACGAAAAATCGTGCGGCAGGTCACCATCGGTTGGAGCATGCTCCGCCTGCACCGCTCCCCGAGACCCGTTCGAAGCTCCTGCAGTCGGAGGCCGGAACGAGTCCCGGCCGTGTCGCAAAACGCATTCTGCGACGTTTGCCGTTCGCCCACGTCGAAGATTTCCGGTGCGTACCTCGCGGACGGGATCGAGCCGAACCGCCCGCCTCGAGGAAATATCCCGAACGCGCCGCTGAAGCGACCCGCTCAATCACCCGAGACGATTTGGGAAATTTTCCGTTTGTTTTCTTGCGGGGATAGATCGATACCGTTAAAGACGGGATTTGCCCGGAAAAGTCTGAAATGATTGATTCAGTAGAAAATCCTCGGCAAACGATGGCGTTCGCGTCATCAGCCGCCCCCAATCGTCCCCCCCCCCCCCGGGGGGAAGAAAAACTATCACGGGACCCAGAAATAAGCTTTCGACGGCAAATTTCCCTTCTCGGCCGAGCTTTCGAGGGCCGGGGAATGGGCGGCACCCGGTCGCACGTTTCGCTGCGGATCGGGCGAAAGCCGAAAATAATTTTGCCGCCATTTCATTCTTAATTAGAAGGAAACGTTACAAAACCGGGCTTTGAAAGGAAGAAGATTGCGTCCTTTTGGGATTTGACGTGCTCCGTCGGATAAATGTCCTTTAATCCCGTTTGCCGTGCTTCCGTGTCCCCCCCTTGCCGTTTGCCGCAACGCGCCTTTTTCGACTGGGTAGCGAAATATTTCCCTCGTAATGAATACTTTAAACGACAATCCCCCGCCCATCGCAAGCAAATCTTTCTTTGTATTCTTTTGACTCGGAACCGTTGAATGAAGGAAAACAGACTCGTTTCTGATTCATCCATTGAGACCGGATTTTTGCGCATGAAAAACTCCATTCGAGGGCATTTCCCCGGCATAACGATCCGGCGCCGTCAAGTTTTTTACATTTCCCGCGAGCCGCGGTTCATTTTCCGGGTTTCGCTTGCCGCGGCCCCCGTCTCCCGCCTCCCGCGCCGACCCCGATCCGTCGTTTGATCTTCGCGCCCGCCCGGATCGGAATGTCGGCGACGGAACAAGGAAGCTCCGCCGGAGCTCCCGTCGAGAATGGAGCGAGGAGTCGAACATCGGCGACCGCATCGAGAGGGAGGGAAAATATGGCGGAAAATAAAGCGAAAGAATCCGGATCGTCATTTCCTGGCACGAACCGGAGATCCCGCATTCCCCGTGGCGGGCCCGAAGCCTCCCGGAAGATCCGACGAGTCTGAAAAACCCGTGGAATGTCGGGAATTTTAATGCATCATTGAAATCGCCGATCCTTAATCTGAAACAGTTTTGCCAACTGCTTTTCCCGGCGATCCGGGTTCTTCTTAAGCTGCATTCCCAACGCTTTCTTTCGCTTTCTTTGATGAATTATTCTTCATAAAATTAGAGGCTGTTAAAGGGGAGGGGGGGGAGGGAAAGGGGAATCGTAAGCTGACGGGAGGGCTCTGCGAAAAAGGAATTCCCCTCCGGGTTCTTCTAACGCTCCCCCGGGACGGAAAACCGGGGATTTAATAGTTTCGACGGTTATTTCCCGACACTCGCTCCGTGGCCGGACGAGGCCCCAAACCGAGCGGGCCTCGCATTTCGAAACTTTACGACGCTGACCTCCGAAAAAAAGGGAAGTCCGCTTTGCGGCATTCGCAAGGGTGGTTGCGCCGAGGTTTTTTCGCCGAAGGTTCCGAACCCTGCGAGAAAACACCCACCCCCCCCCTCCCGCAGGAACTTGGAATCGCAAAGAATCGTTTCGGGGGTGGAGCGAAGGAAAACTTTGCTTTTACGGTAAGTTTTTTTCCGAGAGAAATGGGCCTCGGGGATGAATTTGCGGGCCGCGGCGGAATGGAAAAATGCGAATTAACCCCCGCGAAAAGGTCTTCCAAGGATGAAGCAGCCTTCGGAGGGCTGCCGCGCTCGCCCTCCGCCACCCCTTCCGCGCCCTTCGCCGGATCATTAGCTATGAGCCCGTGACGTCATCGATCCAATTTCCTGTCATTCTAGATTCAATAATTATCTGGAAATCCTTTTCTCTCCCCCCCCATCCCTGAAACCCCTCGGAAAATGGGATCGCTCCACATGTGAGGAAGGACGACGCGTTTCGTCGCTTGCGAGATTGCTCCAGCTTTATCCGGATTCCGGCGGGAGACGCTCTCCCGCGGTTGCGATAGGAGGAACGGAAACTGAAAAAAAAATTCTAATAAAAGGGCGATTCGCGTGTAAAACCAAGCAAACTACAATAACAAGCAGAAGATCGTTTATGGAGAGGGTTACCGTAATATGAAGAGAATTATTAACACCATTATGAGACAATATTACGAGAGCGGCGAAATCATTGGCGGTGACGCTAAAACGGCGGTTGGCCCGGCATTTAACGCGACCGCTTCCGGGGCAGTAATATTTTCATTTAAACGGTTTTTTTTTTTTTCCTTTTTAAAAAACTTTTCGGAGTTAAACCTGGGAATAGGAACCGAAATATTTCTTCTTATCCCTCAAGCTCCTTGCCCTTCCCGCCATTGGCTCTCTCCGCCGCAAAAGGAAGAAAGTCATTTATTGCATGAATGGCTTTCTCTCCGTTACGTAACACGTATGTTTAATTATTTTGCCCCGATTCCGAGAAATTTTGAAACTTCCGGGAATTTCCCCTCGTGCGCGCACACGAATTCCTGGAAGTCACGGCTTTTTCCTCGAATTTCTCACCGGATGCGGGATGCTTCCTTTTTTTTTTCTTTTTTTTTATTTCCCCGAAATTTAATGTTTCCGCGGAATTTTCTCGCGCGGAAAAATTCGCATAAACGGGTTTATTTTTTTCTTTCATGGAATTTAACGCCGCCGTCGGGGCCAGGATGATCCCTCGGCCTGCGGACGGCGGCCGCGTCCGCAAAGCAGAAATCGCCCCGGCCCGTTTGGTTAAGGTCGAGCGGGAGAGCTTTCAGCTTCGCGGGCCGCGGGAGGGGGGCCTCCCCTCCGCCGTAATTTGCTTGCTCGCAGCCTCCGCGATGTGAATCGCAAACAAATTGAGAGGTTGCATGAATCGGGCTCTAACGAAGTCACACTTGATTAGAAACCCAAAAGCTTTCGCATTGACGTACATAACGAAAAACTGTGCGAAGGGAAATGCTCCCGGACTGCAGAAATGGGAAATGGTTATGGGATCGAATTCCAACTTGTTAAAACTGATATATTCATTTGGTTTTTCCCCTTTCGTGATTCATCAAATATCCCTTTCACACTTTTCATCCTCCCCCGGGCTCGCCTCGTCGTCCGCCTCCTGGAGAAATTGCTTTCGCCTTGCAATAAAGGCTTCGGGAAAAGATTTTCCGCAGCCGAACGCTTTCCGAGACGCTCTTCAAGTCCAACGGTAAAATTTTCACCTTTTTCCAAACGGCGCTCCGGAAAAGGGCCCGCGTTTTCCGCTTTTGCCGCCGCCGATCGCTTCCGGCGAAACTCCGCGATTTTTCTTCCTCCTTTCCGGCGGCGAATGCCCCGTTTCGTGACCTTCCCGCCCCTGAATATTCGCTACCCTCAAGAGAGAAATTCATTTCGGAAAGCCTCAGTAGTAATGAAACTCTTGACATTCATTTCCTGCGCTAAATCACTCATTAGATTCTTTTTCTTCTTTTTCCTCTCTGCGAAATTAGCATCCTCGGATGCCTTGGTCTTTTTTTTTTTTTTTTTTTTATCATTCGTTCGCGCTTCCGCCGGAACTTCCTCTTCCGTCGGAATCACGCATTTTTTCCCCGAAAGGCATTCGGTTTATCCCGCGGCGGAATTGTTCTCCCTGGCAGCGCGTCCTCCGCATGCAGGCACCCGGTTCGGGGTTGCAGTAATTTTGGTTTCCCCGCGAACAAACCGGAGGTCTCCCTCCTGACGAAATTGTAATTAATTAATCGGGAACCTGAAAGAGGGTCGCTGAAACGCACGTCGGGGGAGAGCCGCACACGCGCACACCCCCGCCGAACCTCCCCGGTACAAAAACCTATTTCGCTGCTCTCGTTTTAAAGACCGTTAATTACTGCCCTGCGGGGATAATTAACGAGCATTAGCTATGATTGTTTCGCTCCATTTTGCCGGTCATCCTGCCGTCGCCCTGTTTCCGAAGACCGCGTCCTCCTCGTCTAATATCGCTGATCCATAATCGACAAGGGACGTCGGTACCGGGCCAGAAGCGGCGAGCGAGTATCGTAAGCCTCGTCACTGCTGGAGTTGGCAGCAACCGGAAGAACCCGCGAAACTAGCGCATTCTTAAATCCCGATTGGAAATTAAACTTCGTGGGACGAAACGAGGTTAAATATCTGGGAGGAGTCGGGAAACGAAATGGTTTGGCTAAACGGAGGCGAAGTTATTAGATAATTGGAGAATGAATGACTGAAAGAAAGAAAGAGAAAAAAGGGAACGAAACCGGTATACTTGGGAGAAAAAAAAAAACTCGGAAAATCGCATTTCCATCAACTTTTCCATCGATTTACGATATTTTACAACGCGAAAGAGCGGGGGAAGGAAAACACCGCCTCGTATTTGACGGCATCTTGAAAAATAAAACGGAAAACTTAGCAATGAATCAATCCGAGATTTTGATCGTGCACACAATGAAAAGCGGGAAAAGACGTGAAAAGAGCCCGGGAGGGAGCCGACGGGGAAGCAGATTACCATGCAAATGGTAGGGGGGAAAATGCGAAAAATCGTAAACGAGCTCGGGTAATTTTAATAAAAAAAAATTTTGCGACACGCCACGAAGGCCATCAGAAAAACAGCGGGAGGAAAAAAAATCACAATAAAAAGGGGAAAAGCGGGTAGGACACCGCGAAGTTTTCCAAAAACGGGGAACCGGAAAAGCTTCGAGCATCGGAAAACCAAAAAAAAAAAAAAGATACCGCGAAGGGAAGGGGAGTCAACAGGTTTTCCTTTCTCTCCCACAGCCGCCCAGAAATCCGGCGAAAGATTTGTCATGCCAATGGAACGTGAACGGCCTCCTTGATTTCGACCCGGTTCGGTGACGAGCGAGGAGGCTTCGACACCGCGCTTTCATTTGATATCCTCCCCGTCCCACGCCGCCGTCTAATTTCCATGCCGAATACGACGGCTTCTCCGTCGGATCTTAAACTTCTTTAATGCGGGGTTAATGTCGGAGTGACACGAGGAAACTTCCCTCGAAAAGGTCCGCGGAACTGAAAACTGTTAAAAGTTCGGGACCGAAGGCGTTCCGCCACGGGATAACGCAAGCAAAAATGATACCAAGCAATTAATGCCAACAGGTTGATGCCATCGTAAAATTTCTTGCAGCTGTTGAAAACTCTTCTTCCACGACGAGTTTTTATCCTCCGGTCGCCCTCATTCGCCTTCAAGTCATTTCCCGATGCCGCAGCCGCTCCCGGTCTTTCCGCCTCTTTCAACGGGCGACTTTTCCGGAATCTTACTTCGGCGTTCGGTCGCCGGTTCCCGCAAAGCTCGGATCTGTTTCACGAAAGCATTTTTCTTTTCCAGCGCGAATGGCTTTCGCCGGGGAGGAAGGTTCCCCCGAAGGATTCCTTTTACCAGAGGTTCGTCGTCACGGGAATCGTCTCCTGCGCGGGAGAGCTCCACATGGCGGAGCAGGTCAGACTCAAAAATGAAAATTCCGCTCGCCGAGGGGGCGCGAGGGAAGGAAAATCCCGATCGAGACGGATTAAAAAGGGATAAGCCGAGAGAGAACGTTCGCGTACATATTGAGAGCTGGAAAGACAGGAAAAGGAAATTTGAAGCGGACCGGAAAATTGGTTGGGAACTTTTCACGGAAAAGGTCACGACCCATGATTTAAACTCGGAGGTGTGGAATTTTCATAGAGGGGAAAAAAAAAAAAAATTCCCCAAAAGCGAGGGGGAAGCTTCGGACATGTCGCGGGGAGGAAACTTTGGGGGAGGGCGGTGGGAAAATTGTCGCCAGTCAATCGCGATCGACATTCCGAGCCGCGACGGGCGCTTTTCCCCCCGAACACAAAACAACCCAATCACAGCAATCGGAGTATAATTACTTTTTTATGATCATCATTTCCGCTGTCGAAAATTCGGAGAGCTCCCTTTTCCCGGGCCCCGCCCCTCCGCTCACCCCGCCCGGAAGGAAACATTTTCCGCTTTGCTCGAAAAAGGCAGGCGAATTTCCGGGGCGCCTTCGGAACCGGGGACCGGGAACTGAGGGCGGGGGAACTAACCGGAGCGGAAGTCTCCTCACTTCTTCGGGCGGACGGTCTTGATCGCCGGCGGAGGTATTTTCTGGAAGAGGTTGACGTCGAAAACCGGAAGCAGATCGTGGACGCGGAAACTGCTCGTCGGCGAGTCCGGAGTCGCCCTGAAAAACGACGGAAGCGGGACGTGAACAGTCGGCGCAGCCAACTTCAGGGAGCCCGAATCCAAGGGCTTCGAAAAATCTTTTCACTTTATTAAGAATTTAAAATTGCGGAGCCGAAACCGCGTTTCGCAACCTTAAAAGGGCCTTTTTCCCGGGCAGCTTCGAGGCGGGAAAAAGGCTGTTTTAGAATTCCGGGGCCGGGGAAGCAACAACTTGCGTCATTTATACGGAAGATAATCAAATGAAAATTAAGGGAGTTTTCTTCAAATATTGAATTGTTATTTTACCGTCGGGAAGAGGCCGATTTCGGTTCGCGTTTCGGAAAATGTGTGCGGCAAACGTGACCGGGATTTCTTCGGGCGAAACGTAAATGTTGAATCGTTCTGGTGACCCGGTTTTTTTTTTTTTTTTTTTTTTTTTTTTTTTTTTTTTAAGGTTGCAAAACCGCGGGCGGACCCAGACGCAAATATCGTGGACTTTCCCTCGAAATTCCACGTTTCTCAGGTTCCTTCCACTTCGCCGTAACGCCCTGATTTCTGCCGGAGATTAACCGAAGGCTAATCTTCCTTCGGGGGTGCAAACCCCCTTCCCTCACCTTCCGAATCGATTAATTTTCCTCGCTTCGCTCCTCCATGCTGCCGTCGGCGTCGCGGCGTCCGTCGGAAAATAGGTCGCGCCGTAGAAATCCAGGCCGTTCTGAAGCAGAAGGTTGGCTTCCTCGGCGGAGGCGAGAGTTATGCGAACCGTCGGAGTCGCGGCGACCGGAAAGGATCCCTCTGCCGCCCCCTGCCCCTGAGGGGCGTGCTTTTCCGGTTTCGACGAGGCAGCCCCTAGGAAAGTGATTTCGATCATTTCGATTTTCGCTTTCGCACCGGCCTCCGAAATCAAATTTCCTCCTGCCGGCGGCTCACCCGAATCGATTTTCGACGTGGCCGGGGGAGGCCTGCCCGCCTCGCCCTGGAGCCGGGTCACCTCCAGGACGGAGGCGAATTTGTACAGCGAATGTCTGATGTCCTCCTCCGGTATGTCCTCGGGCACGTCGAACGCCAGTATCGCGAACGCTTTCTGCGGCCGGCACGGGATCGGAACCTGGAAGAAAGGCGCGGTAAGGCAATTTTCCTCGATCGGCAAATCTCCTCCCGAGCGCGGCCTTCGAGATAAATGTTTCGACCGTCAAGGTGACTCTCTGAACGTAATGTAAGAGTGACACTTTTATGGTGTCGTGTCACTTGGCTCCATCCTTGATTTATAAGGAACTGGAAATTTTTTTTCTTTGTCCAGTCCGTGTAATTCATTCCTCTGACAAGGCAGTTTCTCATCCCACGCCATTCCCGGATTAATATCATCTTCGGAGTTTTCCTCTGGTGATTTTTCAACCTTTTCTTCACTTGATTGTTCTCCGAAGATAAAAGGCCTTTGGCAAAACCGGAGGAAAGCGATTTGGCGCCCGTTTCGATTTAATTTAAAATCTTCGACGGGAATTCTCGGGCCGGGATTTCTCTTCTTCTCCCCCCGCCCGTCCGCAAAAAGTTGGCCCGTCGATGACGGAAAAGTTAACGTGCAACTTGACAATCGAATAAATTGCAAAAATCTGAAATTTAAATAAGTCATCGAGACGCCCGACGCGGAGCGGGAGCGAAGGGAAATTTCCCGGCGGGCGGTAAACGGAGAAGTCGCAGAGGGCAAAGGACCCGGCGGAGAAGAAAAAAAGGAAGCCAAAGGAAAGCGTTCTGCGACGGAAGAGTCGGAAAAATAAATCCCGGGGACCCGACGAATTTTCCGCGAGCGGGGAAAAGCTCCACGTTAAGTGGGGCTTTGAGCGTCCCATTTTGGAAGAGATCAAATAACGCGGGGAGAAAGCAAAAATCAATGAAAAGTCTCTCCATTTGCTGAAAAAGTGTCACTCGAGCGGATGAAGATCCACTTTAACCCTTTTCCAGGGCAAGAGGAGTTCTTCATGGCCGAAGCATCGCGGACGCTTTGCCGCGCCACCATCTTGACCGACGCTGCCGTCGGGAGCCCTTTCAAAGGGGAAAACTTCTCTCTCGAAAACCGATTCGTCGCCGGAAGCTTTCGGATCCCCGCCGTAAAAGCGCCGGGAGACGAGTCGCGGCTTCGACCGCGGAAGCCGGGGAACTTCGACTTCCCTTCCGGTCGCCGAATCCGGGTGTTTTTCCGGGGCTTTCGTCAACTCCCCGCATCCGGCGCGAGGACCTTCTCCCGACTACGTTCCTGCGGGAAAGCTCGCCGTCCTCCCTTCCCTCCTCGTCTTACCTTTTTATAAAACCTCGCTCCCGTGACTTTGTGAAAGCCCTTCTTGAACACCGCCTGGTAATCTTCGGGATTTGCGAATTTGAATAAGATCCCGGTCGCGGTTTTAGTGAGACTGAAAGCGCTTTTGAAATTCATTTTTTCGCAGATGGCACTTGCTTTTTCCATGCTCAGCTCATAACTCGGGGTTAGAAGAAAAGCTCCTTTTGCTGGAACCAAACAAAGAGAAACGAATAAATAAAGGGGAAAATCCCTTTTTTTTTTTTCCTTATTCGACTCTCGCAACGCCGGAAGTTCGGTCCTCGTCCGCGATCCTCCGAGGGGTTTCGCTTTGCGGGGATTTCCCTTTCCGCCCGGTCGACGACTCCTGCCCTTCGCCTCGTTGCCAGCCGGGACCTGCGGACGGACGGAATCTGAAAAAGTAAATTCTCTCGAGGTGGGCGTTCCAGGAGAATTTCACTGGGACGGCAGGCATCATCCGAAGCGGGGAATACCCGAGTGGAAAACTGTGCGAAAAGCTGCGGGAGGAGGCGAAGGAAAAAAGGAAAAGCTCTTCCATTTTTTTATTTTCCTCATTTGCAGCACTAATTGGCGTCCGTTTTTTTAAATTTGCAATCCGACAGGAGCCGACTTTAAAATTTCCATCGTTTTTAACGTTAATTTGATGTCGGCGCCCCGGCATCGGCCCCCCGAAGTCGGCTCTGCGCCGTCGGATGCCGGGTTTCCCCCCGGGGGCAGGTCGAATAAATCTACGGTTTCCCCGTTTGCGGCCGCGTTCGAGCCGTTTTTCCGGAATCGAAGAACGGCAAACGGGTTTCTGCGGTGAAAGTTTGACCAACCGGAAACGAGGTTTCGGCGGGATTAACCGGCGGTCATCGGTCGCTTCTCGGATCAGCCGAAACGAGGAAAAGCCTCCGCTTTCGATCTCGGGCCGGGCCGCGAGATTCGCCGCCCGAGGGCAGGGCGGCGAGGGCGTCGGTCGCGGCACCGAGCGGGAGAGCGCCCGGGGATCGCAGCCGGGAAGGGAGTTCGGAAAAGCGGGAAAGCGGGGAGCGCGAAGCGCGCCGTGGAAATTTAATTTTCCGCCGTTAGACAAGATGTAACGAGATGAAATGACGGGGAAAAACAAATGATTGAGATTCACCGAAAGAACGGGAACAAAAGAAACGCCGAGATTAGCAGAAGATGAGATTCTCATTCAGCCTGCAGGGGATAAGGGTTCAATCCTTTCGCGCCCCCTCAAGACACCGCTTCGCCGAACCAACCCCCGCCGCCACCCGCGGGAAAAATCCCAAGAAACTCACCGACGAAATTCCCTGATTCGAATGCCTCGGAGTCGCTCTCGCCCCTCTCCGAACCCGCTTCCTCTTTCCCTTCCGGTGACCAATCCGCACCTGACTGATTCATTTTCATCATCGAGTTAGATCTCGAAGCGGCGCTTCCCGAAATGGAAGGTTTCGGCATCATCTCCGCAGTCGACTTCCTTTATTTCGAGAGCTCGGGAGAAATCTCGCAGGCAGTTCAAGTCGACGACTGTCGAGTCGGACTCGCTCGAGGCGAGAGAGAGAGAGAGACAATGGAGGGCGTACCCGATTCAATTAACGGATTAATAACGCGAGTATTTGCTACCGAAAATTGGCAGTGTTTAATCTGGCGGGCGTGGGCCCGGAAATGAGACGCAAAAGGTCCCTTCTCGTCTCGGATCCTTTCTCGGGCTCCCGGTAAAATTTGATTAAGGACGGGAATCTCAAATATGACTGATGGTGTTTGCGGCCGCCGGGAGAGTCAAACTGATTCCCCGGGGCAGAGCCGAGGGAGCATTGCCTCGCGGAAGTCTTCGACGGGGGTGGGAGCGGAAACGATCGGGAAAGTCCCGGCGACGAGCAGAGGACGAATTCAGCCGGAGGCGCGGCAACGCTTCGGTCACGGAGGAAGCGCCTCGCGCTTCCGGGGATGTTGCGTCGAACGAATTGGAATTTTCCGAATCGCGGAAAAAGCAAAAAAAAAAAAAAAAAAAAACGGGCATTTCCGCTTAAACGCAGGATAAACCGCCTTTGGAGAGAGCAAAACTGGAAAAAAAAAAAAAAATCTTTTTATCGCCTTTACGCAGGACTCCTAATCCTTTCAGTGTAATTAGCATCCTTCCGGTCCGGAACGTTTCATTCGAAATCTCCGCTTTAAGGCTCGGGGGCGAGGAAGATCGATGAAGGCGAAGGGGCGGAACACCCAGGATGGAGCTCCGGGATCCTGAGGTTTTTCCCGCCTGCGAACGCGGTCTCGGAAAACGGATGGAAAATCGGTTCGGGGGGCGCGTTCCCGAAGGATTATCGAAGTGAACGTGGATTTTCGCTCGCGGGAAGATTTTCCGCCGGTCGGGCGCGGCACGAGAGCAATCCTCTCCCGGCGCCGTTCGACAGATCGGCAGCGATCCCCCGCACGAGACAGGTCCGGTGCGGAAGAGGGGACGTTCTCGGCAGATAATCGATGCAATTATCCAATTCGACGGTCGACGGCGAGGTGCCGGCTCTACGCGTGCCGCGTCAGCGCGATATTTCCAACGGAGGACGCGAAAGATGCGAAAAAGGCGGGGTCGGAAGCGCGGAGCGCCGGTCGGAGCCGACTGCGAGACGGCGGGCGGAAGCGCGCTCCTCCGATGTCAAACGGAAGTGCTTTTGCGGCCGCGCATAAAAATACCCATCCGGAAAGTTTAACGAAGTAAAAATCATCCCGGGGAAACGAGAACAGAAGGCTGTCGGATGGGGAAACATCAGCCGGCGAGGCCGATGGCAAAGAGACGTTATTAGATTAAGTCTAAGTCAAATTCAACAAACGTCAGCGGATTTTCCGGCAGCGGCAGCCTCTTGCAGGGAAACCGAAAGGAATCTGCCTCCTCTCGGAAACTCCCGGAAGGTTCCCTAAATAAACTCTCGGTCTTTTTGCCGGGGTCCCCCCGGGGGTGGGGGAGGGGAAGGCGGCGTGGGAGGAAAGAGGCGTTTCCGTTTTAGAACGTAACATTATTTTTACGATTAATTCGAAATGCGGAAAACTCCGGCAAGCAACGAAGAACTGAAGAATCCTCATCTGGAAGAGGGGAAAATGATTTTCTCACTAATTTAAATCGAAATTTATGACGTCATCAGCAGGAAATAAAAAAAATTCTCTCATTTACCTTAAAAGGTTTTAAATTTCATTGTTGAATTTTTATTCATTTTTATTATCCAGGATCGCATCCAGGACGGTCCTCGTTGCCACGTCGGCGGATGCCCTTGCCGGCTCGCTGGTCGGGCGACCCGGCGACACTTCGAACCGCGAAATTGGATGGCAGCGGCCGAGAGGAAGCGGAAACGGTGAAATAGCTCTTCCGATTGAATGTTAATTGCGCGATGGAAGGTGGGCACGTTCGGAGGTCGATCGCGGGTCGGGAGCACGTGCCGAGCCTTCGGCACTGCTTGCGACCCTTCGCACCGACATTCGGCAACCGCGCGAAAAGCCAAGAAAAGCGGATTTCGGCGGAGCGGAAGTCGGATGCGGAATGAAGATTCGCGAACGTCTCCGGGAGCCTTGGTCTTTTCCCTCTCCCCCCCCCCCCCGCGCCCCGAGGAGAGACAGAAGGCGGAACCTTCCGGTCCGTGGCGGAGGCAGCGCCGTTCCTCCCGATCCCTTCGCGGCCCCCCCGAGCCACGGATACTGGCGCCCGACGCGGGCGTTGCCTCCGTGACCTCCCGACCTCGGGGTCGTAAAGCGGAAATACATAAAGTAATGGCGTTAATTGCGTCTTTGCGACGCTTTCGGCCTCGAAAAAAGTCTTTTCCTCGCTTCCCGAATCCGAAGCCGGTAAAATCGCGGAAAAACTGTTCCCTTTTTTTTTTCCGGGGGAGCAAGCAACCGTTCATTTTCCTTCGCGAATATTCCGGGCGCGATTTCCGGTTTTGGGTTAACCGTGAGAAACTCCATTCAGCGGCTCCTGGCAGCAGGTAAAAATCTCAATTCCGAGACTGCGCTCCCGTGGAAAAGGGATAAAAATTCATTGACTTTGCGGATAAATAAAAGAGAAGATGGGTGGTCGGCGTGAGGAATCCTCCGCGCGCGGCCCCAGGGGAACATTGTGATTGATACATGCATATTTAACGAAAGAGGAAGCTTTTCCGGACGTGCGGAAACGAAGATTTCCGTTCCGTCCCCCGTCTTGATCGACCGATTATGTCGGCGATTTTTCCACCCGGGAAGGGGCTCGGGGGTGGGTGGAAAAGCCCGGGGATGCTGCACTCCCGACGACGCCGTCGACGGGCTTCGCGGGAGGAAGACGGCGACCGCAGATCGCGGAGGCAGCGCTGCGACGACCGCCGCCGTCGCCCACAGAAATGCGAAAAAAAGGGAGGCTCGGACAGGGGTCGGGAAACACGGGCGTCGCCCACGTTGTGAGACCTCGCAAGTGAAAATATCTGCGAGGGCTCGATTTCCCGACTTTTCCATCGCCGCCCCGCACAGTTAGGGGATGATAAACGAAAAAACAATAAAATATATCAATTTTTCATACGTGTTAAACTTACTTGACGTCATCAAATTGCTAATATCGAACCTGGGGTTTTTTTTTAGATTTCTCCGCTTCCATTTTGCCACGCGAAACGGGGGCAGTTCCTCAATATTTACGCGTCACCCTGAGGGATGCTCCTCACCCCAAAAGTGTGTACACGCAGACGCTCCCGCATTCTGCGAGAAGTGTCGCGGGGTATTACCTTCCTTAAATGAAAACTCACCCATATACGGGCGCCCATTAAATTATGTTTTTAATACGCATTTCGGGTGGAAAGGTTAATAAATCGGTTTCATGCAGGTAGAATGAAGTTTTTTCTTAGAGAAAAGGATTAAACAGCAATAAACCGGGATAAAGCGAAGGAAGGGGGATCGAAAATGCATGCTTTATCTCCGTAAGAGGGAGAAGCAATGCTCGCTCCTGTCGGAAGGTTGAAAGCGAGGCAAGTTATAAATTACCCAGCGCACTTTCGGTCGGAAAACCAGAGGAACGGCGCTTCGGGGCGGAAAAGAGAGGAAAAACGAGGCTCAGCTATTCCCGCGACAGCGTTCTTCGAACGGGAGGGAAACACGGTGCCGGCGAGCGTTCGACGCCCGGCAAAAAGACGCTGTTCGCGTACCGCGGCCGACTTCCACGATGATGGATTGACTGCCACGCCGGAAAAGTCATTAAAACCTCTCGGGCACTCCGCAAAGTCATTCGACATAAACTCCAGGTACGGGCTTGGCCGATCCGACCCGGCGATGCGGCGGAAACGGGCACCCTGCGGAAGCGAGCGAAAGGCGTTTCCCGATCGCTGAGGGATGGAAAAATTTTTTTTCTTCCCCCCCCCCCCGATCCCATTTCCCGTTGCCTTTTCCAAATCGGAAAACCGTAATAACGCCGAGGAGGAGAAAGCTCGAGTTAATGCGGTTCGGATATGGGCGGGAATCGGAAGAAACTGTCATCGAGAACCATTATCATATAATTTTACATTCGAACATCCATCAATATCGCAAATAAAGAGAAGGGAAAAAGAGCGCGGTCGGAGCGGGCGCTGTTTCTGAATGCGCCCCGTCCGGAAGGAGCGCTCCCCCGGGGGGGGGGGGCGATCGAGAAGTCACCGCCAAATTCGGGAAAATCGTTCCCGGGGGACGGGAACGTCGCAAGGATGAGCTCCGCGGGGCGGTTGAAAAGGACCGAAATCGGAAAAATCCGCTAACGGAAGCGGAAAAGAAGCTCCCGGACATCCTCCCGCTTCGGAAGGCGTCCTTAAAGAGTGCCGTCGCGTCGGAATGTCAGTCTCTGACCTTTCCTTCCGCCGTTCTCCCGGTGAATTTCCGAACGACCGCGAGCCCGTGCCTCGCGGGTCGAATCCCTTTGACCCGACGCACGTTCGTGGCACGTAAGAAAATCCTCCTCGCCCTTCCGGTGCCTTCCCCGGACTACCGAGCTCTCTTTATCATTTTAATGAGCCGAACCTGAAAAGATCGCCCCGCACTCGAGTTTCGACCTTTCGACTCCGAATCAATTTACATTTCCGAAAGCAATAAAAAGCGACAACATAAACGTCTATTAATTAGCCATATAAAATAAATAAAAATTTATATCCCGGTCGGGTATTTTCCGCTTTTAAATTTGTCTTTTACGGATCCGAGGCGTTAACGAGACGACGGAAGGAGCAATTTCCATGTGCCGAAAGTCGATTGGGGGGGGGCTCCTCCCCCGGAAAACCTTTTCGGATCTCGCGGCGGCGGGGAGGGAAACGAAGAGCGAAAACAATGACAAAGGCCGAGGCGCACCTCCGTATTGTAATTAATCAAACGACTCTCGCGTTTCCTCCAGATGCGTTCCGGTTTCTGAACGCGGTCGTTCGATACGCCCTCTCGGTTTTTTGCGCTCCGGAAACGGTGCCCCCCGCAGAAGGAGGAGGCCTTCGAAAGATTTTTCCGTCTCTCCAAGGTTGGCGGCGCCCCTCCTAGCGCAGATCGGGTTCCGGCCGTTAAAAAAAAAAAAAAAAAAAAAAAAAAAAAAAAGGAAAAAACGAAATTCGATTTGCGATTTCCAAAGGCAAAGGCCCCGTGCGATTCGAGGTGTGAACCTAACGCGAAAATTGCTGCGGATCCTCGTCTTTGGGATGCGGCACCTGTAACCGCGTGAACGAACCTTCGTCGCGGAGGAGGAACCCGAAGCTGCTTCCGGGACAATCCGGAAATTGAAATGTGCCCGGAAGTTGCCATCTCGCCGTATTTATAACATTAAAAGATCCCTCCGCACGTTCAACCAATTTTTCCAGCGCATAATTCCCGATGTATTAAGGATTAAGAAATCCTTAGTTCAATAAGGACACACACAATGTAGCACAATGGCGTCTGTAAAGTAAATATTAGTCTTACTTGCGAGTTTAATGTTCTATATGAGCGGATATTAAATATTAGATTATGCGATATATCGGGGGTTTAATTGGGGTTCCCGAATTATTTGAGAACGAATCGCGTTTTGCGGATGCCACGTTCCAGTGTTTAAATTATCATATTGGAAAGAAACCGCAAAATTGTGTGCGTATATTGCGCAAGAAAATCCGCGGACCGCGATTCGTCGTTTCCGACGAACTGCGAAAGAGGAAGACACGACGATGATTGCCGGGAACGCAAAAAGTTTTCCGGGGAAACGTTTCGCCTGCACGGAAAAAGAGATCGTGGCTCCAAACGACGGACAGGGAAAAGTTCTCAGCCTTAGCGCGCGCAAATTGCGCGTGGCCGCAAAAACGCCATTGTAAAATCTGCATAAGCTCGTCCGGCAATATCAAAAGTGAAAATTGCTCTCAGCGCCCGTATAATTTCGCAGATTTCCATCCAACCGCGTTCGGATGACCCGCAAAAGATCTCTCGCCGCCCGGAACGCGTTTTCCGCCGCGCGCGGAGGCAGTTTTTCCGCGGATCCGGAAAATTTCGGAATCAAAAATAACGTGCGAAAAAACCTGATCTCCGGATTAACGCTCTCCCGCTCGCGCGTCCCACGAAACTGATAATTCGTTTTTTTTTTTTTTTTTTTTTTTTTTGGGGGGGGGGTCCGTTGGAAACGGGGCGCGAAAAAAAAAGAGAAAGGTGGAAAAACTGGGAGAGAATCGAGTGGAGGGATCGTGGCGGGAGAAAATTATTGCGAAACGTTTCCCGTCGATTTTCGAAACGGTTCGAAACGCGCGGTGGATCGATTTCTGAACGCGCTCCTGATTCATAAGACGGAGGAGAATCATAAAAGTGTATTTGTTTAAGAAGGGGGGAAAGGGTTGAAATTCCGCCGTTTTTTTTCTCCCTTTCGGAAAAAACCTTCCCGCACCGAAATTTTTTTGAGCTTTCAAAGCGAAAACAAAAAGTGAAATAAAAAGCTCGGAGAGTTATTATAAATTCAATGACGCAGAGCAGATGATGAGCGCGTTTTTTTTTTTTTTTTTTTCATCATCAAGTTTTTTACTTTTTTAAAAAGTAATTTTTTGAAGCGTTTCCTTCCATCCCCAGATGTTGATCCACGAAATATCTCGAGAAAAATAAAAAGGCATCCTCGAAATCCCAACCACCCCTTAGGTACGCGACCCGACGGGGAGCTCCCCGCTCGGGAAAGACGTTTAAAACGGCTGCGGGAAAATCGCGAGGGGGCGTTGCCTCGCGCCGAAGGCTGCGGGGGACGAAGACTTCGGATGCCGGAAACCCTTCTTCACTCGGCGTCGAACCGCGGATTTGATCGCGCGAGCCGCGAACGGCGCCAAGGCGGAGATCGCGGGGGTTCTCTCCCGTGCCGGAAGCGAATTCGAGCCGGGGGAGGTCTCCACTTCCGCCTTTCCTCCTTGCCGGATCGCGGCTTTCCCGTCGCCGAACGAGCGCGAACTGATGACTTCGCCGCTTCAAAGGCCGGGGAGATCCCTCTCTCGCGCGTCACCGCAGCGGGGGGCGGGGGGGGGGGGGAAAACTTGGCGGGAAGGAGGCGGAAAAGAAGAAGTAAGGAGGCATTAAAATGAAGAACCTGTTGCTATCCGCCATGCCCGATTCCCCGACTTCGGGAAAAGTTGAGGGAAAAATATATTTTTTTGCTCCGAGAGCGGCAATAAGAAAAAAAGCAGTTTTTTTAACGAAGCTTGATTAAGGTCCTCGGGGAGTGATGCGGGGGATGAAGGGCGGGGTGGAAGGAGCGCCGGAGAACCCGAGAAAGTGAAAATAAGATGAGCTTTCCCGAACGGGCCTCGGAACTTATTGATCAAACCTTTTTACGAGGTTTCCCCCGGCGGTCCCCGGTCCTCCGCCCCGCGGATCTGTCGTTTCCCGATTAGTTTCCGTCGAGGGAAAACCGGGGTTTTCCGCCCCGGGAAGGGCTCCGCGGACGACGACCCGCAAACGGCCTCCTCTCGCGAAGGGCAAGCGGGGAAAGAAAAAATTAAGGGAGGCTTTCCTTATCCACCCCCGGGGAGCCCGGAATTCATTTTCGTTTGTTCGATTGGAAAACGCCTTCAATTACTCAATTATGCTGCAACACACGACTCCTGCCTCGGAAAATAATTAATGAGAAGCCATTACGGTGGATCCGAGCGATGGATTCGCGATGTGGAATTAACGTCCGGAACCGCCCCGCTTTCATCCCCCTTGCATTTCGCCCCCGTTTGCGACCGAAATTTGTTGCTCCCGCCGTCTCGGAGGGCCCACCGTTTCGGTCGCGCTTCCAGTTTGATTTGTCTTAAAAAAAAAAAAAAAAAAAACCGATATCGACGCGGGGACGGGGCGGAGCATCCCCGGTCGCTTGCCGCTGAGTAAAATCCCAGCGCCTTGCATTAAAAATCGGGCGAGGGAGCGGGTCCTCCGGGACGAAGTCGGAAAATTTTCCGGGCGCTGCGCCCGAGGTTAAAAAGGTGCGACGGCAAAAGCCGAGCGAGTCCCAAGATTACGGAACCGCAAAAAGGAGTTTGCCGCTGTCGCTGCAGCGCTCTCCGTCGGCTTCGGTTGCGTGGAACGACGGACGTTTCCCGGCACGCTGCCGATGGCGCCGGAAAGAAAAGAAAAATGGGGGGGGGAGGGAAATTAAACTTTCGGGAGTTATCATTCCGCTGATTTTCCTTCCGAGTTCCGGTCGGACCGGAAAGGGGGCTTTCCGCCGGTTTCGGGAGAGGCCTCGCCGTATTCCCCGATGTCGTGGAGGCAGCCGCTCGCGAGAGACGTGGCAGCTCGGATAAAATCTCCCTTTCCGCTGGGCGTTCCCGGGTCAACTTCCGAAGCAACGATCTTGATCGATCAAGGAAGGCAGCGCGTTCCGCTTTCGGGACGGCGGAGCTCCGAAATCGATATTTTTTCCTTTTTTTGCCTCATCAAGTGCGGGATGCCCGAGTTGAAATGCGTCGACCATTAATTCGTACGACTTTCGAAATTCAGGTATTTATCCGAGTTTTTTTTATTTTTTTCCCGTCCGGGAGACCGCGTGGCTCGACGTGTCGGAAATTATCAGGTTTCCATGCTGACAAGTCATTAGTCAGTGTTTTTTTTTTTTTTTTTCGATTTTCCTAAATGCCGCGGCCGCATCCGCACTAATCGGAGTCCACCATTTTTTTTTCTTTTTTTCCCTTTCGCGTCATCCCCGTTTCGAGCGAGCGGAAATTGAAGGTAAACCCGAGAGAAAAGGGCGAAACCCGTGCTTCGGAGGCGATCTCAATCGCCGGTTCGTGCTGCGCCGCCGGAAGAAACTCCCGGCAAATCGGCTTCGCGCAGGTTTTGGAACGAACGTGCGGGCATTCTCCTTTAATGGCAAGCGGCCGAGTTATCGGGCCGTGTCAGCAGAATCGATTCCCTCTTTCTCGAAATCCCCCTCGGCTCGGAACGATAAGGAATATTTTGCTGCGTTCGAAGCAGAACCGAAGGCGGCGCGGGGCACCCGCTTTCCCGGCGGAATCGGAAGGAACCGATAAAGGATCGGCCCTCGGCCCCCGGGAAATGATAAACGGCCGGCGAGGCGGCGTCCGCCAAAATCGAAAATTCTGCGCTTGACGTCCCGGGAGCGAACTGCACGCCGGAAAATTCCGGTTTTTTCGGCTTTGCGCGGCATCAAACGAAATCTGTGCAGGATGAACGCGGCGGTCCGCGTCCCGGTAAATAAAGGCGCCGGCTGCGAATTGGATTGATGACGTATTAAACATGGATCGGCATCGGAGTGGAGGGCTTTTCCTAATCCTGATGGATACCGGCGAATGGCAGGGAAACCAAGAGGATTACTGCCCAGCACGTGAACCGGAACTCTCTCCAAATCCCTTCCCAATTAGTCAATACACCATGCACTGGTTAATAATTCCTCCCTGCAGCGCGAGAGCGAAAAGGATCGTTCCGCTCCGGGCTCGGCCCGGTTCCGCATCCGGGAAGGCGCGGAAAGGGACCGAACGGCATCGGGCATTCTCGAGCCCTTTCCGGTCGTTTCGCTGCGTCCGCGCGGGTACGCTCCAAGCCTCCGCGAAGCTCGCTGCGACGGCCGACCCGACCCGAAAAACGGGGAAATTCGTCGAGGGCCGATTAATTTGTCAAAGCGACCGGTCGTCAAAAATAAATTAATCCGACTGCTCGACTTTTTTCCCCGATAAAGTCCGCGCGGCGATTCGCTCGGCATTTTCGAACGCCGACGGAAGAAAACCACCCCCGGTGCATGCGTCCAAGTGGGGAAACGTGCAATGTTCGGGGATGTCAATTGAAAATTCCCCCGTCGGGGGGGGTGGAAAGGCGTTAACGCTGCAACCGGTGCAACTGCAGACGAATATGGATCCAACGTCACAGCGGTTTTCTTAATCGCCGCAAAGCTGCCGGCACCCGATGTGCTGTCGCGGGCGTCCGATAAGCCGTCGGAGAATTTTCCTAGGAGAGCGGCGCGGAGCTCGACGATTTTTGCGGCGGCCTCCGTCTCCACCCACAAGGGCCCCGCCGAGGGCCCGGTGCCCGAAAAGCGAGCCCCATCATGCTTGGCCATCAAAATTATTGACGCGGATGTCGTCCTTTATCAAAAACATATTTACGTACATCGCGGACATTATGATTTTTTAACGAGAGTTGATTTCATCTGTTGTGCATGTTGCATAATAATATCGGAAGAATTTTATAATTATATAAGTGCTGTGTCGCAGATAAAGGACAAATTCATGTGTAATTTTTAACGTTACGTTCCAGCGAATGAAAGACTCGCCTACGGTGATATTCTTTTATATATGTGTCGAAGATTTTAATTGCAGTTAATTGATGCATGGGAGGAGAGGATGTCTGAATTATGTACAGTCGGTGCAGTCCGAACACCGAGGGTTTGCGTTGGATTTGGAAAAGTGCAAACGACAAGGAACAGCGACATTTTCAGGCTACCGATGCAATACGTGGCTGGTTCCACGCACCGTGGAGAGGCGAACGCCTTCCTTCGCGCGACAGAGCCGGGGATTCCGCCGGCACATTTCAACGGCGAAACGTTCGCGAGCCCCTCGCGAGAAATTCCCTTCCCGGGGGCAACCTTCGGCGCCGCGCGCCGACCGACCTCCTCCGCCCTGGGAAACCCGATCCCGAAGAATCCAGATTTTCGGTCGTTTGACCGCACGGCGGGGCCCTCCCGGCAAATTGCCGGTTTTTGTAAGGCGCTCGACGCGTGACAGGGAAATTTCCTCACGTTCCGGGCGTGACAGAAACCCGCGGGTTCCGTTCGCGTCGCAGCCTCGGCTCTTCCCACTCGAAAACCGTTTAACGGGCGAGGAAAGCGGCGACCTCTCGCCGGAGGAGGATCCGGGGAAAAAGGAAAAAAGCATTTTCCGGTTCCGCAAACCGATCCGCGACCCGAGAGGAATTCGAATCCGTCCCCGTCAACCAAAAAATGAATATTTTTATTCTGACGGATGCCTGCCCCCTTCGCTTACCCGCCGTTCACGGTTCGGAGACCTTACATTGTTACGTTCTTCTTCTTCCGATTATCCGATAATCACCCATTTGTAAATATTTCAATTTCAATACTCGTTCGGTTCTCCTTTCTGCAGCCTGCCTCATTTTCATCGCTTTTCCTCACGCGCGAAGGCAAGCGAGGAGGCTGCCGTGGATGAAGACGGGGCAGCCGAAAGCGAGCTGAAAAAGCGGCGGCGCCTCCCTTTCCCCCGTTATTTTTAATGACGGGCGCCCGCGGAAGCGTTTTCGGGGCCCGCCTCGCCCGAGAGCAGGGAGCGGCCGGCTCCGCCGGGGCCCTTTCCACGCGATAATTGCCGACCACGAAGAAACGGAACTCACGCGGAAGGCGGAAAGGCATCCGGCCGATTTCTCTCCGTGCCCGGGGAGAAGCTCTCCCCGGAAACCTCGCCCCGGGAACCTGCTCCGGATTGAAGGTGTCCGCCGCCGGAACCGAAGCGCTCGGGCACTCCTTGGCGATCTCGTGTAACGCGAGCGTCCGATCGTGAAAATGCGATATCCTCGGGTCTTCGGGCGGTGTTGCTGGAATATCACGAATTCCATTGTTCGCCGAGATTTTTCGGTGTAAAATCTAACGTTACAAGGCGCGGATTCTTCGCGTCCGTCCGAGGCGCCGAGGAGCGGGTTTCCGGTAATGCCACGTCGCCGGATCCCGGAGATGCAAACGAAATCGTTCGACGCGGATGCTGGCGGAGACGCGCAAACATCGCAGCGATTCGCGGTCGCCCCCACCGAAGAGCATCCGCGACAGCGTTCTGCGCTGCCCGGAACGCGGCATTTAAAACCCGTCCCGCTGTTTCTCCGCACCGTGATTTACGGCCATCGGATGTATGCATGCGCGTCTGCACAAAATATGAAGGACTCGAAAAAAATACGGTTTTCCGCCTGTTACCGATGATATCGCCGCGATGCGCACGACACATTTCAAATATTCCTTCTTGATTTATTTTACTTTTCGTCTCTCCGCATGACATCTCCGACGCCGCAAGAAAAGAGGCGATAAGTTTGTTTTTAATTGGCACCGGTGCTTTCAGGTAGGAGCAGTGCGCGGGAAAGCGCCTTTCCTCCAGGCGGGGAACGTGAGCGGACCGAAAGCGTAAATATTTGCAACGGATGGGACGCCATTTGCAAATTCCCATTTCCGGATGGCGAAAATGCGAGGGATGGCGGCAGAAGAAAAAGCGCGGGGACAGGTTTCCGACAAAGGAGAGAGAAAAAAAAAGAAAAATAACGAACCAGCTTCGGGAGCGGCGATAATGACGATGGAACATTAGGGCGACAACAATAACTTCGGTTTAGCAGAAGCGGAAACTGCAAGGAAGGAAGTGACGTCATTTATGAATAATTTTTTTTTTTTCCCCCGGAGCCGAACTGCTGAAAGCGGTGCCGATGCATTGTTCTGACATTTGGAAAAAGTCGTTCCATTTTCTAAACGCCGGGGAAAAAGGTCATCGCCTGACATTTTCCTCCGTCGACTTACCTCATTGTTTTGCTTATGCATCGATTTTGCCTCTGCCTCTCTTTTCTGGCACCCGAAAAAAGGAAAAATGGCTTCCTAATCGTTTTGCATTCAAAAAAAGGAAAAGGTGAAAAAAAAAAAAAAAGAAAACCCCCCCGGATCGCCTCCTCCCAGCTGCTGATTCGGCAAGGCGCCGCGGAAGCACGCGCGGCGGTTTTCGTGCCTCGAACGTGGATGCAGACTGCACGTCGATGGCCGGATGAGATTTCGGTTCCTCTGCCATTTTCGATGCACTCGAAAGCCGCTTTCTCCGTTCTCCGTCAAGCTCCCGGTTCGATGACCTCCCGTTGAAATTATTGTCTCACTTCAAGGTACAAAAACGGATCTCCACTCAGTTTCACTCGAGCATCTTCGGACAAAGCAAGTCTTTCGTCGAGGCTCTTCATTAACGTGTCAGTTCGCGGAGCAATTCGCGTGGCACCGCGGACGTGGGAGGAGACCCACCCCCTTTCCGAAAACTCCCGATCGGGCCCGGCCGCCTCGGAGCATCGTCCGCCTCTCCCGGAAACCGTTCTTCGGCCGCGAGCACGTCCGGTCGCTCCCGAGCGTTCGCGCCCTTTTCCCCGCAGCTCGGTTTGTGTCACTCGACCGCAAGTTAAAGAAAAAAAGGATGAAAAAAAAAAAAAAAAATCCGAACTGGACCCCGTTTTCCGTAATAATCAATACGACTCGATGGCAAACGTGATCGTTGTAATTTCGAAGCCCATTACTGACGAAGTAGTTTGTACATTGTTACATAAAATAACGTTTAACGGGTGTTGCACGTTGGTGGTCCCCGTAGCGGCGGATAATTTACGCATACCGAATATGTTTTCCAGATAATTAAAATCCGCCGCGTCTCTTTTTCCGTTTCCTTCGGAGGCGATCGCTCGCCGGAAAAGGTTCCCGGGCGGAATTCAGGTCCAAATGACGGATGCGAATTTCCCTTCGCCGGGCTCGCCTGCACGAGTCAAACGGATTTATTTCACAAATCGATGCATTAACTCGCGCGGAGCGCGGGGTCTTGCACGGGAGACGTTCGGCACCGAACGCGAACGGTTTTTGCGCCGCTTCCGGTTGAGTCGCCCCGAGAGGACTTTTCCCACGCCGCCCGGAGGAGCAGGTTTCGTCGGCAACGAACGAATTTCGCATTGACGTGCGCCGCGCTGTGGCGCAGCGCTCACCCGAAAACGTACGCGCGCATCGTCAACGGTTCCGAGTGTGACCCACGGAGAGAACGTTGCATGACGGCCCGAAAGTCGTGCATTCGAGGGATGTGCCTTGCCTGCGGGGTGAATTCCACCCCTAGCGGGCCCCTATCTTAATTATACGTTATTTCTCCGCATGTGGTTTTGAAAGGACTCGATGCATCGGGGATTTCCGACGTGCTTTGCCTTTTTTTTTTTTTTTTTTTTTATCGAGGGATGGGTTCGTGGGAAGTTGCCCGGCGGGATGGGCGACGTTTTGTGAGTTCTCTCCGTTCCGGAGCTTCCGGATAGGGGTTTTTGGTCTTCTTCCGGTCGACATCGCGGCATTCCCGGGCGCGTGGCACGTTTTTGGGAGCCGTTAATTTATTCGCGAGGCTCGATGGAGATTTGCTTCCGGTCGCAACGTGAATTGTCGGGTTTTTAGTTTCTTGCACCCGAAAAATGTATCGACGGCGGATGTTGCTTTAAAATGGCGCGGTTCCGCACAGAAGGTTTTGGTTAACCCAAAAACGAATTGTGCGAACAATAAAAGAAACCGTTTTTCGACGGTCTGAAAAAAAAAAAAATGCAACGTCGGGGTAAAATAGAAATTCGCGATTTCAGACTTCGATAATCGAATCTTAAATTAATTTTCGATGCTTATGCCGGTGCTTCGGTTACCGACGTCGAAATTTTGTCGCGGCCGCTTAAAAATCCATTTCTCCTCCTCCGAATTTTTGCCCTGTGCGAGGAACGGGCTACGAAGTGCTTTTAACCGCGAGAGATCGGATCCGTAACGTTTCGGAAATGACGCAGGAGAAGAGGAAGAGGACGGCTCGAGCAAGGCAGACGGTTTCGGTGGGGGAACCGGTCCGCCATTGTTGATGGTAATGAGATTAGAGCGTTAGCAGTGGAAAGCCAGAGCCTCGGTTATCGAGAAGATGAAAATGCTGCACCTGCAAGATGTATTTTCAAAACGGAGTTTTCTTCAACACCTCGTTCTGCCTTCCTCCGATTTGCCGCCCTTTGACCGTGCACGACGTATGCCTTCCGTCGTGTCACCGCCTAAGCGAGACCCGAAAAAAGAAAAAAAAATTGGGGGGGGAGGGCGTCGAAATGCTCGCGGGCACGCCGCCGAAGCGAAAATCGCTGCCTCCGCCCCTGCCCCGACATTTGGAACTTTCATTGTTACGGAAAAAATGGTGCTGATAACCTCTTTTCCGGGAAAATGACTTTTAAAAAAAAAACGGGAATGGAAGCGAACATAAGAAAAAAAAAAGAGAGGAAAAAAAAAAGAACGAAACCGAGAAAGAAAAAAAGAAGGGTAAGAATAGGAGAAATGAAAGTCAATTTCCAAGCATTATTTCACATCCGATTTCGGCGAATCCGACCCCGAAAAATCCCATAATTTCCATGCTCCTCCATTCGGTCGGTTTCGTAAAAACGACCCTGATTCGTAAAGTAGAACCCATCGTATTGACGTTCGCGCGGGATTCGACGAAAACCGACGATGATGCACGAATGCGGAATTACGATGGCGTTCAACGACGAAACCGAACTTCTCCGTCGCGGTCGGGTCTCCTTTGTCTCCGGCGTGTCCGATCCCGTCCCTTCCGCGGGTCCGTTTTCCCTCGCTCTCACCTCGTCGAGGCGAGTGCGGCACGGCGGTTCCGGCCGTCGTTTCGGGGGCGTTCGCCTCGGCCGCCCGGGACAAGCGAAAACCCGGCGATTTTCCTCCGGCGGAGTCCCGGGAGGGGAAGGGACCCGTTCGCAGATCCGCCCCGGCACGCTTCCGCCGCGGCGGGGGGGATCGCGGGCAACGGACGCGCGGCGCCCTCCGATGACGTCTTTCCGCTTCCCCGACGGCGCGCTTCGACGGGCGGAGAATCCGCTCGCGGATATGAATCGTTTCGGTTCTCGGCCAGGCTTCGAAATGTTAAAGTTTCTGGGCATCTCACGAAAACCTCTGTATCCGAAAACCTCGCCAGTCTTCAGTCGAGTAGAGTTCGATACGGTGCGAGCGTCGCTCGGGTGTCGTGTGACGTTGGAATTTTTTTCATAAAGGGGAGGAAAAAAAGGAATAAAGGACACAAAAAGGGAAAAAGCAAGAAAGCTTTTTCTTGTCGTGACAGGGAAGAAAGGGATTTTTCTTTTTTATATTATTTTATTTGATCTCAGCCGGCAGTAAAGTCGCTGGTCTCGAAAAAGGAAACATTTTTCTTTTTTAAAAAAAAAAAAAAAAAGAAAGAAAGAAAGAAAGGAAAAAAAGGAAGAAAGAAAGAAAGAAAAATCGACTTTTTGCCGCATTTCGATTTTTCCGCGCGTTTCCCGCGTTCGATTCCTTTGTGTTTCGTCCGTTGATTTTTCCCTCTACCCCGCTGCGGTCGAACATATGCTTTGTTTCCTTGCCGCGACCGAACTTTTTCGATTTTCCTCCCTCTTGCGCTCGCTTCTTCCTCCCGCGCGGTACGTTCCGGTCGATCGATGGACGCGCCGAAATTTGAAAAACAGACAAAGGAAAAAAAAAAAAAAAAGAGGCAAGAATTGACCGCCGCCATCGCATCGAACGTGAAAACGAATCCCGAACGAACCTTCGCTGCATTGAACGTTTGACAGTTGGCCGGGCCTTATCTTTTTTTCGACGTTTCCCTCCTCCCTCTCCCGTCGTTCCCCCTCCCCCCGGGGGGTATCTGCAAATTCCGAATTCTCGCGTGCCATATGTCACACGTCAGGCGGAGCGGAAAAGTTCGTTTCCGGCGTTCGGATCGGCCTTCGGGGATCGCGCGGACGCTCCGAATCGGAATCGGCGGGCTTCGAGGGAAAGAGGTTTTTTTTTTTTGATTTTTTTCAAGTTCCGCCCCAGGGCGAGTCGAAACATTTGCGTGCGGGCGACGCACGGGGGATGAATCGCATCCCGGGAGGGAGGCAATTAGGCAGAGACGGAAATTTGAAGAAAGCGAGCGAACGGACGGACGGACGGACGGGCGACCGTGTTTGGCTGTAATTGGACCGAAAATTGCCAGCTGTAAATGAGGGTAATTTCGAGCGTCCCACGCATATGGAGAGAAAGAGAGATCGGAAAGGAGGAAGCATCTATCATTCAAGCAAGTATGACAAACAACGGGAAAAAAAAATTTTTTTTTTTTTTCTCTCTTTTCCTTCAAAAAACGCATTCTAAAATGTTTTCCTCGGCGCATCCTGAACTCCTCTTCTTTTACAAATCGAACCTGTGAAAGAAGAGGGAGCAAGATGAAAAGAGAGAGAACAATAACAAAAAAAAAAAAAAATGTGTACCTGAATTCGTTAACGCTCATTGCTAGCTTATGAATATTAACGGTCATTTCATTTTCTGGTTTTTGACGATTTCGTGACTTTTCATTGTTTTATTTTCCGGCAAAATCGTTTTTTAATGCATTGTCGATGAACTATGGCGAAAAAAAAAAAAGGAAAGGAAAAAAGAAAAAAAAAAGTCTTCGGACCGTTTCGCCGAATTTAATACGTTCCTAAAATTTACGAAACGGCGAATTAAAACGCGAAATCGATTTACCGGAAATGACTTGTTTTTCTCGATATTTTTTTTTTCTTTTTTTTTTTTTAATCGAGATCGACCTCCCCTTTTAATTATTGAACCGATGACGTCAGTGATATAACTTCCGCCGAGCACGAGAAATGAAAAAAGGGCAGCGATTCAGTTTAATCAAATTACGCATATTCGTCAGGCGGATCGCCATAACAGTTTTTTTTTTTTTTTTTGTATTCCGAAGGCGAAACTTTTCCCCGCGCCAATCCGAGGTGTCGTCGCTGCCTCCGCTTTTTATCCCAACTTTCTCCCCCCCCCCTTCCCGACAAAGTAATCAAGGGAATTTAAGTCCGTTCGAACGTTACCGCAGTAACCTTAATGGAATAACTTATTTCCATTATCTCGCCCGGTTGTTCGAAAAACAATTTTTTTTTTCTTCGCCATCGATCGATTTTTTCAGACGAATTCAATTTCACGTTTCCGATCATGTCCGCAATTCCCTTTTTTTTTTTTTTTTTTTTTTTTTAAATTTCGAATAATTCCTACACGAAACTTTTATTCACTGCAAAAATCACTTTTTTCGCGTGCCTGATTAATGGTCTGACGTCGAAATAATCCCTACTCGTTACGGAGAAAAGGAAAGAATTAAGAAGGAACGAAGGAAAAGAAGAAGCAGAACAAAGGAAGCATTGTTGGGGAAAACGATGGAAATAATAATAATGATGATGATGATAATAATAATTTAAGAAAGTAAAAATGGCATTAATGAAAAAGTTACCGACCCCGATTACCAGACAGGTCTCTAAATCATAATGTACCTGGTTTTCTTTCTCTTCCACAACCGGATTGCAATAAAGATGCACAACTGGGGCTGTGCAGCTAATCGGTGCAACTGGTCCTACAATGAGTCATAGCTTTGCCAAAGCGCTCTTACGAAGCGTGGGCGTCGCGCTACAAGGACATTACACGATATTCTGGTATGGCCGATGAAGAATGAGTTCATCCTCATTATTGTTACTATCATAACCGCTTTTTGTGTGCGTGCGTGCGTCTGCGATGCCGCTGCCTGCAGGATTCGGGGAGCGGGAGCCTTCGCGCTGCGTTCCCCGTCGGATCGGGGAGGCGCGGGATGTTATTCGCGCCCGCCCTTTCCGCGTTTTCGAAACTTGGTCAAATTCGCCGTAAATGGAGCGGGGGAGGGGCGAGGGATCCGTCGCGGATTTGGATTTGAAAGGTTGGGATCCCCGGCTCCGAACGTGTAAAAGACGCGTAGATTGATCGTTTTTCCGTAATTCAAGACCGGGGGCCCTTATTTTCGGTTGAAGTTGATCCCCGGGACGCGAGAGGGGAAGGAAGCTTGGCTTTTTATGTGGGTAACGTTACGAAGATAGAATCATGGGAGCAGCCTCCATTTGTAAAGTGCTTTTTACCAAAAATAGTTCGTAATGAGAATCTGTTATTAACGGTGCACCGCACTTGCACGCCCCCGATTTCCTCTCCGAGTGATCGCAGCGAAGCCAGTCGTTTTTCTCCTTCGACCGAAACCCTCTTCCGGGCGACCCGAACGGGAAACATAAAGAAAGTCATAAAATCCGATGTTCCGATCCCGTTTGACGACATTTATACGGTCCCCGCCGCATCTCCGCAGATTGCTTCCTTTTCATCGGACGAATGGAACGATCCGCAATAATAGTTATAACCGCTTTCGCCATAACCGATATTCCGCCCGCTTTGTTTCGTCGTTATCGATTTCGTCTGGGAACTCGACGAAACTCCGGGAATTAGTAAGCTCCAAGTTATCGATTTAATCCCGAAATGAAAGGAAATTTCCGGCTTTGTGTTCCGGGCGAATGCCCCCGACGAGTAGGAAAGGGCGTTGCGGGTCTCCTCGCCGATTGTTGTTTCTCCGATCTTCCCTCGTTATATCGAGCTGATTGAAGTTTCCCCCGTGCGAAAGGCGTCGCCGCTGCTTCCACGGCGGAAACGCATTGCATGCAGCTTGTCGTGCCGCCAAAATAAAGAAATGTTGCATAGACCATAAAAGTCGTTTCGACTTGCTCCTCCGTCTTTGTCGATAAACTTTTTTTTAAATACTTCCTTAGTCCGAGTCTTGGCACATTTCGAATTTTCAATTTCCCCAATTACAAGCACATGTTTGTAAAAAAAAAAAAAAAAAAAAAAAAAAAAAAAAATAAATATTTTTGGCATCTGCATCCATCTTGTAATTAAAATTTTTACGTAGATGAATGATTGGTATGGATCACCCCGTCTCGCGAGGTTCTTCTTATGATTCGGATGGGGATTCGCGGGTCTTGCAACTTTGACCCTCGCCTAGTGCGCTTCCTTCACGGCAAAACGCGTTTTCTTGCGTTAAACCGCTTGCGGGAGCGATAAGAAAAAGCCACGTGACGAAGTCATTTGAGCGGCCCACTCGGCCTTCTTAAGCTTCTGAAAAAGCGAATTGTCGTTAAGATGATGCCGGAGCAAGCCTTGGCAAAGCCTCCGCTAAAATCTATTAATTTTTTTTCTTTTTAATCAGCATCAACCATATGGTAGTTTACATTAAAAAAAGTTATTTTTGGGATTTCTTAAAGAACATTTTTTTTTTCCCTATAAAATTATGTCGGACTTGGTGAAAAAATTCAATCAGAACGTATATATCCAACTTTTTTTTTCATGGGTGCGGCACGTTCGTTTTCCCGAAGACATTATTACCGATATTCGGTAAAGAAATTGGCATTTGGCGTTTTTCGTTATTTGCCGCGCCTTTATACACATGCATTCGCGTATGTGCGCACGTAAGAAAAAAAAAGGGGGGGGGGGATTCCCCAGAAGTTGTTGACACGCGGAGGCCACGCCAAATGCTTACGGGATCATCTTCCGGTTCCATGCTGGTGCGCATCCCCTTCGGGAAGATGAATTTCTCCTTCCGTTTCCCGCATCCCAATGCATCATTCGAAAACAAGGCGTCGGGTCGCTAATAAGGGCCCATTAAGAAATAGATGGATTGCCTCGCTCGAGCTTTTGCTCCATTACCCAGGGGCATCCCCGTCGAAAAAAAAAAAATATATATATATATATGCGGAGGCCATTCGCATCGTTGCCTTCCAGCGGAGTTTCTTTTCCGCATCGACGGCTCCAAAGAGGGTTGATTCGATGCATCATAAACGAGAAATGATCGAAAATACGTAAAATCACCCGCCGTGGATGCCGGTTATCGGTGCGCGGTGCGGCGTTTTTAATTTATTCGGGCAACGCGCGGAAACTGACGGAGAGGCAGCCGAAGGAAGCGTGCGAGGAGAGAACAATGGCAGCCTCCGTTTGTCTCCCGGCACCCGAATCACCTAAGATTTCCATCCGACGTTATCCGTCGCCCGGGCATCGATCTCTTCCGGCCGGGCGGGTTCCGTCGGATTCCTCCCACGCTCGACGCGATCTTCGAGCGTCATCCGATGCCCGAATTTATCGTCGTGGCGCGAGACGCATTTCGCCCCGTCTTGCATCGCGGAGGCTTTCCCGACGGGCAAACCTTTCCCCATCCTCACGCGTCAAAAACGGAAATTCTCCGAGATTCGCATCCCGATTTTTATGTTGCGGGAACAAATTTTTCATATACGTATAAATATAATTTGAGGTAAATGTTAAATTTAATATATTTGGCACGGTAAACCGTGGATCAGGAGCTCGGGAGCTCCGGTTACCAAAATATTTTTCATCTCCGAGCCGAAAGAATAACTTTGGCATTGGAGAATTTAAAGTAAAATGTGAAATTTCTAAACGTTCGGAGATTGAAAGTGAGTGAAAATTAATTTCGGGATATGTAAAAGAAAAAATAAAATGTTCGAATTATGATGGCCGTGGATTAGTTATGTATCGGCAATGGTGAAAACTGCGCCGAGTTATTCCGGACAAAATAATTCATCCCCCGAATGCAATCAATGTACGGAAAACGTTATAAAAGCACCGGATTTTAGTTACGTCTAAACCCATTAAAATTGTACTTTATTTTTCTTTTGTAAAAATAGGATCGTTTTAATCCCCTGCCATGCAGATTCATCTTTTTTAATCATATGTGCAGGTAAATTAAGTATGCGCCCTTTATAAATTGCCAAAAGCTGCGTCACTCCATGGGCAGCGTATACACGGAATAAAATATGCGGTAGATGAAGCATGTTTAACAATTCCTTAATGTATTTCCTTCGCCTGTTGTTAATGCAAGGCGTTTTGTGCGCGTTTCCTTCTGAAACTTGCTCAGGTACCGGATTAAATTGTTTCAAAGATGGGCCACAATAAAAAGTAATGGTCTCGTTTTTCGTTTTTTTTTTTTTCCTTTTTTTATTCTTTTTTTTTTCTCCCTTCGAAAGCACGAATCGGGTTCCGAGACCGCATTTTTCGCTCTCGAAAACGAGGCGTCCGCCCCGCTTCCGAGACCGAGCATCGCCGGAGTTTTCCGCTTCCGGGTGCCCACTTCGTGCGCCATAATTGCCGACCAAGCCCCCGGTCCCGGGTTTCTGCTTCCACGGTTTGATCCGACACCCGCCTCTTCGTTTTACACCCATCCGGCACTCCTCGTCGCTGCCCGTGCTCGCGACGGATGTCTCGGGCATCTCCTTCCGTTCGCCTTCCCGCAGAAGCTGTCCGAGGAGCGTTTTCTCCTTTTTTCCTTTTTTTTCGACGTCTTCCCCTTTCCCTCTGCCGCCGTCCGACTCTTTTCCCGACCTGTTCTAAGACCGGAACCGCGGCGAGGGGATTTTCCGCCGAGCTCCGATGAAAGATGCGCGACTCGGTGGGGAGACGTTGCCGGCCGTGTCCGATGGCGGTTTTCATTAACGCCCGGAAGACCAGTGCACGACTCGAGTCGAGAAAGGATTATTAAAAAACGTTACCGGAAAACGCAAATACCGGATATGCGACAAGTTACTCACTGAATTAAACTTTTATAATGTTAATATCTAATTAAACGTGGTGTTGCCACGGAACTTATAATCGTCGCCCTTTATTTTTTATTTTTTTCTTCAACTCTTATTTTGATCGTGAAATTTATAACATATGATACGTCCTTTAATACATGAAAATGTCGTTTGAAAAAGTTAAATTTCTGTCGTTGCAACTTTATTTTATTCTTCATATGGATTATGTAAATATATTTATAATTATGATTATGCTGTATTGGATTTAGTCTCTGCTATTAATAAATCTTTCAAGTTTTTGAAACCTAGATTATGCAAGCAAGTTTCAAGATGCGCTGGAAGATATATATACATATCTATATACATATCTATCTATCTATATATATATATATATATATATATATAGATATTAATTATTTTTGGGTTTAATAGTTCAAAGTTTGCCAACTAGTTTCATATGACTACTGAAAACTATTACACATGTCTTTAGTGTGTGTGTGTACATACATATTTATATTTTTTGAATTAATCATTTTCAGTTTTTTTTTTTTGTGGGAAGTGAAGGCGCTGTTTTCCCTGTCACTTATGAAACGTTTAAATCTCATAATCTGCACAAAAATATATGTACATATATTTATACGTTTTTTTTTTGTTTTTTTAAATAAATCTTTCCATCTAAATCCGCCGTTTAAAATCTTTATGCACGTTGTGTCCATATTTATAGCGGTTGCTCGTGGACGAAAAGGAAGAGGAGAGGGAAATAAAGAAAAAGAATTTGAAACTTTCCTCCATATTAAGTTGTAAGATTATAATGGCGAACAACTTTGTCAAATCCCCGATATTTTTTAATGAATCGCCGCCATTTATAATATCGGATATAAAAAGTTAGATTTATCGTCATTTTTTAAAACTAAATATTGATTTATACTTATCTCGCTGTTTTACAATGAGGCAAATATTGAGCTTGACAAATATTGTGATTATGTTATAAACTTTTCTGAAAGTGACCGTCTTCGATGTTTCCCAATGCAAATATTATTCAAGGAGGGTGGAAGTGGAACTCGAGGGTATGTATGAAGGCTTAAATGTAAGTGGAAAACTTTCAAATCGTCACACGAGAAAAAAAGGAAAACCGCTGCCGCGCATTTGAAACGTTTAAACTTAAATGAGGAAAATTTATATATTTGGAAGCGTAATTTACGGTCCGATGGCGGATTTTTACGCGGAAGGGGTCCGGGATGCGATTTATTGTAATAATTCAGTATTACCGACTTGATGCTTTCATGTTTGTGTGCGCGATGAGGGAAAAGTTTCGAAGCGGAACGTTTTGAAAATCAATTTCAGGTTCATCTGACGCTCCGTCGGTTGGGAGCGGTCGAAGGTTTTCGGGTCGATATTTAGTGTGAAAAATCCTTCCGTACGGTTATTTGCGTTTACACTGCGACGCCGAACAAGATGGTTAACATTATAAAACCAATTTACTTTTTAGTTGTTCGACGCGTTGAATAAACATCAGGCATGGGTTATTATTGCTGTTGTTGTTGTTGTTGCTCAAAAATAGCTCCGTTTTGTGAGAGCGCCGCGTTCAAAATCCGCTTTTGGGGTTTGGAAATGCGTAAGCGAAAATTCTCCCCAAACGGCGAGGATATGTTTTATGTTTGCATGGGCGCGCGGGTAATGCGCCAGGTTTTGTTTTTTTTTTTTTTTTTTTCCTCCCCACCGCGGGAAAGGCGAATCGCTGAGAACGGTCCCGGAACGGTTGGAAAAAAAAATGGCGACGAAGCGTTCCGGCTTCGGATCTGGCATTGTTCGGGCGAGGGAGCCTGGACCGAGCGCGGCCCCACTTCATTACCAAACCAAAAAAGGGCAGGTGTTGAACGAGGCATTCACCTGGCGCTTTCATGCGGCAGCCCCGCGATGACGTCGAATCATCTGCACGCCATTGAACCGGGGCCGTTTTTTCGGTGAGAACCGCAGCACCGGAAGCGGCGTTAGTGCCAAATCGTTAATAAAAAGCCGAAAACGCGCAGGTGCAGTTGTTAATTGCTGTTATCGCGGAGGCCCCGAAGATCTCGGGCCGCGTTAACGTTGCTCCCTATCTCCCGCATAACGTCGGCTTCCCCCATGGGTGCGCGGCGTAATTTTTTTCTTTCTCCCGAACGTTTTATTTACGTTTTTCTCCTTTTTTTTTTGTTAACCCTAATTATTTACATTGATAAATAAAAGAGGGTTTCCATTTATCACCTGGCCAACATGTTGCTTACGTCAGAACACCCACATATCCTTTTTTTTTTTTTTTTTTTTTTTTTTTTTTTTTTTTTTTTTTTTTTTTATTACGAGCGCGGGACATTTGGAAATCTGAACGAAAAAAAAAAGTGGTCGCACTCTGCCGGGCGTCAAGTTTCTTTTTCAGGCGAAAAAAAAGGAGAAAAATGCCGAGTAAAATGTGATGGCGTTGAATTGAGAGAAAAAAAAAAAACAAAAAAAATTTCACGTCCGGAGCCGTTATGGAAGGCGAAACGCGCAGTTTTTGCCGCGCAGTTTCGCTCGCGGGATTTCCGCGAAGGAGGCCTCCGCTTTTCCTCGGGCTTTGCATCGGCGACGTTCGTTATCGGAGTCGCGCGCAAGCTTATCAGGAAGCGAGCCTGAAATGGGAGTGGAGCCGTAGCTTAAAGCGTCTGCGAAAGGATCCGCACAATGAAATGACGTCATTGTTTGCCGTTTCCGCGTAACCGGTACCGACGATTAATCCCGGGCGCACGATAAATTTCGCGAGAGTCGCGACTTTTGCGCTGCCGTCCGCGTTTTTCCTAAACGCGCGTTCCCGTCGATCCCGCTCGAAAAGTCGGTCCCACGGCGGCACCGCTCCCGAGGAAAAACTGAATTCGGATCGTTGTTAAACTTTGGGCGACCGCGCGGCGCCGCGCTAATTCGAAAATTCGCACAGGTTATCGGGATCGCCCGGAAATTTTGACGCTTTTCCACCGCTCTGCCGCGGAAGTTGTCGGGGAGAAAATGCTTCCCCCGAGCGGGAAGGTCCTTCGAGATGCCATTACGCACGCTTTTCCGTTTCCCTCGAAAGGGACTTCTCCGCAACGCTGACATTTCCGGTAATCCGCGCGCATCCGAATCCCCCTTCGGAGCGACGTCACGAACGGAAAAAAAGCGAACCGTCAGGAACGGGAGAAACGTCGGAAAGAAAAGGGGAGGAAGGAAGCGAAAGGCACCCGAGCTAGATCTTCGATGGCGTCGGGGCGGCAAACGCCGTTCGAAGTCCCGCGGTGGCCACCCCGAGGAAAAGTTTTCCGTGCGTACGACCTTGAAACATGGGAATCTCGAATTCCTACGGTTGGCAGCGGTTCGGCGGTACGAGTCGAACAATGCCGGGCGAATCGCATGAGAAGTGACCATTACCGTCGTCGGGCGCCGGAGGACCCCGAGCGTTGGTGAAAAGAGAAAAACGTTTTCGGGCTCCGAGCGCTGCGCGTGTAAATCACCCGAAAGGCTCCCACACGTACGAGTTGTCAATTGCATGACCTTCAAGGGATTGATTCACTTATTTCAGGGTCAGAATCAGCCTCGGAATCGATGCACCGAATACGCTCCTGTGCAGAGGCATTTATCGCTCTTTGTCGTCGCCGCGCGTGTTGCAGGTACCGGCGAGGGGAAGGAACTCGTCCCGCGGGAACCCCAGCGCCCGAATCTCGTCGGGAAGTGCGATCCCGGAGGCGGTGAAGCCGCAGGTTAGTTTTTGTTCACGCCGCAAGGTTGGCACCGTGTTACGTATGCGAGTCGAGAAGACATCACATCAGGTAACGTTAATTACTTACACTTTTTTAATTATGGTTTTTTGAATGTAAAATTACACGGGGAAACAGAATTTTTTACCTCTCTCTCTCTCTCCGACGGGTACCGGTACGCATCAAAAAGAGTGATGCATCTGAAAATTCTGTTTAATGAAGCAATTTTCGTTGTTAATTCTCCTGCACGTATGAGGATCGTCGGTTCATTACCTATATTCATATACGTTGCTGATTCACTACTTAGCATATTAGCATTCTCTAAATATAGTATATTTGATATTTCCTAAACACGCGGTAATGCCCTTGATTGTTAAAGTGCGTATCTACGTGAAAATTATAAAATTCGCGGCCTTCGCATCGCTCGGACCACACCGCACGGCGTGCGGCGGAAGTTTAACAGTTTGCAGCCGGTCGACCGGAAGCGCTTGGAGTCGGGCTCGGCACTCGAGCGCCGTCCGCAGAGAGGAGAGTGCGACTGTCGAGGACGAAATATCGAGCGAGAACGTGCCGCGATTATCCGAGGCAGGATATTTGGCAATGCGCGGGATGGGAAATCGCAGCTTCCGCTTCGGATTTCTTCCACTCTCGGCTCGATGCGCAATTTCCCGCAGCGATCTCGACAATCGGGGATTCGGTCGTTTATCGGGTTCGGGCGGCGGAAGAAAGGAGAGCATTGGGAAGTTCGATTGCGCGGCAATAAATCAAGAGACGCGGCGGAAACGGTGAAAAGCTCCCGATCCGCGGATCGCGCCTGGTTCCTCCGCTCCGACCGGGGAAAAACCGACGGAGAGAGAACGCAGCCGAAGCTCCGGGGGGGGGGGGAGGAAGCGGCTTTGAACCTTGGGAGCGGGAAGGCGAATTTTCCGGCCTTTCAAAAGCGGAGATGCCCCGTTAGCATTCGTGCAATTTCCAACAGTGAAAATCGATTTTTTTTTTGAACCTATGAATACATTAACTTCCCTTTTCTCGCCCTCTTCCTGTTTTCCCTCGTGTCACGTTATTAGCCACCGTCTACTTAATGCGTGACATTTATCCATAATTTTGCGTTTTGCGACAAGCTTTTTTGGTATTTTTGTTGAAAAGTTAAAAGACCGTCCGCCCTTTTCGGGGGATTGACGAGAGGGATTCCGCCGTGCGTGCGAGCGGGGGAGGGAGGGGAAAAGCGGGAAAATCCTTTTTTCCTCTTTGAACGGGAAAACTTTTCAAAATGGCGCGGCATCTTTGCACGCCTTCGACGAAAGCTCCGAGGATCGCCCTTTTTGAAGAGGAATAAAAAAAAAAAAAAAAAAAAAAAAAATTATCGCTTTTTTCCAAAAATTATGAGTACATTAAAAAAGCTTTCACTTTCCTCCCATTTTTCCTCGTCCTTTGTCTTGGACCACTTACCTTAGAAGTTGAACCTCGAACTTTTCCGTTTAGCCTCTCTCTCTCTCTCTCTCTCTCTCTCACCCTTTTCACAATTCCGAATTTTCCCGAGGGAAATGACGATTACGCCAACGCTCGATTTACGTTCGGCAATTTAGCACGGATTCATTTAAAAGGCGATTTCGATTTGATGTACGGAGCCTCGATTTCAGCATTGCACCGCCGGGAATTCGCCGGCGTTCTTGCGATGGTTCCGAAGTGCCGTCCCCTTTCGCGTCGTGGAATTAGAATCGCTTCGCGAAAGCGATTTCGCAGGGGCGCCATCCGCCCCGCTTCCGGTCCTCCCGCGTCGGACCCGAAATTTGATTAATTGCCTAATTTGCTGGCATTCGCGCTCCGTAATAAAAAAAAAAAAAAAAAAAAAAAGCGCTGGTGATGGGGGGGGAACTTGAATTTTTCCAAATCAAATTTCCTTATTTGAGCTCGCACGTAAATGACAGTGTCCCGTTTGAGCTTCGGTGACACGTTGAGCACTCGCTCGCGATGATTAATTCCACGATTTTTCTGCTGCATGTGACCTCCGTCACATGCTGCTGTCAAGCACAGAGCAATTTTACACAATTTTCATCGTTTGGAAATGATTTTTTTTTTTTTTTTTTTTTTTTAAATCGTCGAATATTTTCGGGAGGTCCTCCTTTAAGTGGTCCCCGGGTGAAATTCGAGCCGAGGGATGGGAAGACTTTCGGCTCGGGAGACGCGAAAGCGTCCATTTTGACGCCCTCTCGCGTTTTCGATGTGAAAATGGTCGGAGGCTCCGTTTGGAAAGCCCCGCTGGACCACCGCTCTCCATCATGTTATTCAACGATATAAAATTAACACTTCCCTCAGATAAATGCAATTTAAAAGAGAATTTGTAACTGCTTCATTAGGATAATGAATGCTGTTAATATTTATTATCCCTCCTCTCAATGTATCGATTCTGTTTTCGCATGAAAAATTAACATTTTTTTTTTTTTTCCATGTTCAGTGATTGTGCGCGACGTACCTGATGGGTGCCGGCGCTTTTATTGGATTTTTCGATCTCCGATGACTTTCTCTTAGGGGATTCGAGGGATATTCTTGAGACGGATCGATGAGGAGACGCTTCCCGTTGCAATTCGCGTCGCGGCAAACGCGGCAAACGAACCTCTCTCCGGGGCCTTCCGTTCCTTAGGCTCCGCGCTCGTTGGCTGCCAGCGAAAATGGCTCCCGACTCCGGACCCCGTATAGGAAGGGGGGGGGGGGGGGAAAAAAGAAATCGTCGAATTCTCGAGCGTCGCGTGGATTTTTTTTTTCCCTCGCGAAATTTTCCCGGTCCTGAATTTCCCGCGTTTTCTTCGCCTCCCCCGCGTCCCGAGGCTCCCTCGCGAGCTCGCGGGAAAAGTTTTCGCCTTGTTTCCGGGGAGCTCGTTTGCCGCTTGCCGCATTTCCGAAACGCCATCTCCTCGCCTTTTGCCTCCGCGTCCTCTTGCGGTAAATTCCCTCAGAGTCGCCGATTGCGCTCCGAAATTCGTGCGGAAGTCTCTTGCGACCGCGGGCGTCACTTCCCGTCCGAATTAGCAAAGGAAAATCCCGCTCCCCGCACATGCGATTTCGATTTTTCTCCGATCCTTTCATTCAATTTCGTAACGGAGATTTTTTTTTTTTTTTTTTTTTGCCATTTTCAATAATTCTTTTAATTTTCGTTTCATTTCGTTTTTTGTAAAATTTTCCAACCATCGCGAAAATACAAAATAACTAAAAAAAAAAAAAATCCTCGGACGTCGCTTATTGTGCCGGCTCTTAATCCGATTTCTTTCCACAGTTTATTCATTTTGCGTTGTTATCCGGCAGACCAGCGACATTTTACTTTTTCAGAAATACGGTCATCCAACGCGACTTTTTCGGGGGTGGGGGGTGGGGAGGGGGAAGGTTCCACCCCCATTTCGGAGCGGACTGATGCAGCGTGATTAAGCGAGAAGTTTTGCAGTTGGAAAGCGTGAAAAATGCTTTGCCGCCGTTCGGGAAGGCACACTGCTCGAATGCCTGCGGTAGCACGCATTCTGCAGCTCCATCAAAGCCAATCCCAAAATGACTGGGCGTTTGTTTGCGGTCGTCTTCGGCATAAAAGGCCGGGCGTAAAGTTCTCTTGGGAATCCAGGAGCGAGTAACCGCCTTTGTGCGAGCTCGCCGTGGAAATGGAGTTTCTCGGGCGTTGAAGCGATTCACGAGAATGTGCCTGCACCGGGGTTTTCGGCCGGAAATCGCGTCGCTTCCTCTCCCGCGAGAGATCGCGCGAAGAGCTTTTCCCATTTTCGTTTCGCCCATTTAAATTTTCCGAATTCCCGCCTCTTTCTCTCTCGCCCGCGGGGGTTTTTCCGGGGCATCAAATCTCGCACGAACGGAGAAAAATTTCAACCGTGCTCCGCCGTGCGGAAGGTTTGCGCGGGAGGAAAATTTTTCCGGTTTTGCTCGCCCGCAGGCCTCGGTGCCCCGAGCGCGTCGCGGGCGCAGTTTTCGGGGTTTTTTTTTTTTTTTTTTTTTTGGAGGATCGAAGAGAAAAAGAAAAGGAAAATAAAAATGTGGCGAAGCCGTTTCCCCGTCTCCCGAAAGAGCGGCAAAAAACGTTTCCCTTTTTGTAATTATTTTTCTGGTTGACTTCCTGGACATGTCGAAGCAATTTCGAACGGGGAGCCATTTAATACTCGCAACAATGCGTTTTGCGGCATTACGGAGGAGACGCGAGGGCATCCAAGTCGCTTATTTTTGCTTTTAATTGTTCGATGCGAAAATTCCGATCGGCACGCGCGAGGGAGCCCCCCCCCCCCCCAAAAAAGGTTTCCTTTCTTTTTCCAGGCCCTTTCGCATTCCGCCGGGCATTAAATTTACGTTTCCCTCCCCGAGGTTTTTCGCCCCTTTCGCGTGCTCCGGGATTAATTGCGAGGTAAATTTTGAAGTCCGCGAGGGACCCATTTAACTTTTGATATCCGAATTTAATAATTTTCCGAACGAGGGATTTTAACGTTGGAAAAGTTGTTTTTCCGCGCGTCCGGAGCGTTCGCTTTCGGGGTGGTGGTGGTGGTGGGGGGAAGGGTTAAATCCGTGATTTTTCCCTTTATTTTCGGGGCGAGGCTCGCGAAAACGGGAGCCGGCGAGGAGAATGCCGAAATCTAGCCGGTGGTATATCGATCGACGCACCCGGACCGTTCCCGGGGTAAGCTTATTTTCGCCGGGAAAACGGAATTCCATTAAAAGTAACTCCGATATTTTCCGAAAAGGAGAAATGCATGCCAAAAACGTTTTAAAATCCCCCGGAATTTGAATTGCAAAACGAATCGAATTGGCTGTCGGAGAAGGTTGGAAAAGACCTTAGCTCGGGTGCTTCGGTTTCGAACCGTGGAACCCTTTTGCCCTCCGCTCGGCTGAAACACCGGGGACCGGCGGCGTCGGAAAAGCCTCCGAATTCGGAAACGGCAGCGGGTTTGTGAGCCGTTCAGCCGGCTGAAAGGGAAGAACGAAAATTGGGAAAGAAGATTTTCGCGAAGCGATTCCGCCATCGATTAACTCCGAACGAGTTTCGAGTGGCAAAATGCAAAACCACCGGGAATATCGAAATGTAAATGAGTCCTAATTAATTTTAATGCGAGGCTTTGTGCGCGGGCGCGCGCTTGAAGTGCAAATCGAATGTCGCAAAAACGTACAACAATAAAACTTTTTTCGTGGCACCGGACGCGGAGGATGGCCGAATCGATCGCCCGAACGTGAAAGGTCGCTCCTGTGCGTTTCCGAGAGGGGGCGGCAACCGAGATAAATGGCCAGGTTTAAAAGCAAGGCCGGTAAGCTGCGAGTAAACGATTCCCTGCAATGTGTACGACAAGGATTTATTGAACCCGCAAAGGTTTTTATAAATTATGCACGGCGGGAGCAGGGCGCCGCGGCGAAAAGTTCGGGAAAAATGAATTCGGTTTGAATTTCCCGGGTCCGGATCCTTGCGCCGGGGCCGAGGAGGAGCAGATTTGAGAGGCTTCCCCAACGGCGGTCCGAACGGGGGAATTGGCTTTTCCGGGAGACCCGGCCGATCTTTCGCGTTCGGCATCGCTTACGCGAATCTCCCCGCCTCCGCGTTGACCCCGGGAGGATCGGCTCACGCGAAGGGCCGAACCCGAGCAATTAAACGTTAAAAATGGGAAGAAGAAGAAGAAGAAGAACGACGACAAAGGCTGCTCGGATTGACACGGTGAGAGATTTTCCACGAGCCAAGCCCCGTTGCATCATCGCCTGCACCGCCTTGGCGGGAAGTGCGGCCGAGTGACTCACGGTTGGTTACACTGATATTGTGCCCGAACGCTTTTTTGTTGGCGTATTTCGGGCATTTTCAAAAAAAAACGGAGAAACCGTGTTTTTCCCCTTTCCGTCACTCATCGTGATTTCCAAAGCAAATCGGGGAAAAAAAAAATTTACTTCCGGCGCCCTTCGCCGGCTTCCACAAGAACCATACTTTTTTAAAAGCGCAGATTCCTTACTCCGACACTGCTTCGAGCGCAAATTGACCCTAAGTCGGTGGCGTTCGCTCATTCTGAACTTTTCCCTTGCGTCGTCTTTTTACCGTCGGCTCCGCGGAGTTTCGACCATGTGTTTTATTTAATTTTGATATACTATTTTTAAATTCGGAATATTTCGCTTATGAGCTCGGTTTCATTTACGTCTTTTGCATTTTATTAGTTTACTTTCGGTTTACGATATTGACTTCTGTTGGGGCGTAGCTTTCGAGGGGGAAGGGGTAATCAGCGGAAGGCGGTGCGAGGGGGGGGAGGTGGAATCCCCGACGATCGCTCATCCTTTTCCGGAGCAAGAGCCGGGAGATTTTTTTTTTTTCCCGCGCGTTCCCCCCCCCTCTCCTCCCCCCGCATCCGATCGCACGAAGCCGGCGGAAGCCGAGAGAAGGCTGCGGAGTTTATTGACTTAAATTTTGGAGGCACGAGTTCGTGGTTACAGAATTTTTTCGTTCCAGAGTCACGATCTCTCGGGGATCGCGAGGAAACGCGGAAGAGGAAGGGGACCGCACGCGGATTCCTCCCCGGCGCAATTTACGCAGCCTCCGCGTTCGCGGATCGGGGACTTTTTGCGATTATTGCGGAGCAAAATAATCGCGGGTTTGGGGGGGGGGGGGGGCGCCCCCCCCCCCCCCTGCGATATGGATAATTAACAGACCGCGTCGGAAGCTAAATACCTGACCGCGTCCCGAACGGAAAAACGGATGCCCGGGAGCATCACCGTCAGGATTTCATTGAAGAATAATAAAATGCGATTAACGTAATTTAATTAACTAGATTAAACTCCGGTTCCGAAGTCTCGGGTTATTATTTTTAGTATTAATTATCCATAGTTAAGCTTTAATGCGGGGAGGATCCCGAAGTGCCACTTCTGTTTTTACGGCCGGGGCTCGTTTTTCTCGCGCTCTTAAAGAGCTCGCTCCCGCGGAAGGGAAGCGAAATTCGGAGATAAAGAAAATGGAAGAAAATGCGAGGAATTTTCCCTCGTTCTCCGGATGGTTTATGTGCAGTTGCGAGTGAGCGAAAATAGCTCCGAACGCCTGTTCCGCGGCATTGTTCGCTTTTTAACGACGCAAATATCGGTCTCGACCCCGCGCTTCTGGCCTACGCCGGTTAAACGCGAGCGGGGAAAATTTTCAGGTTTGGGCTGGCGCACTGTTTGAGTGCAACCCTTTACACGTCGCCGTTGCGGGCTCCCGGCGACCGACGGCGCCGTCGGACCGGAAGAGCTCTGGAAGCGAATTCGGACGGCGTTCGGGGAGCGTTTCGAGGCGCACTCCGATTTCCCGTTCCGAGATCGGAAATTTCGCCTGCGAGGGACGGTCCCGAATGCAACTTCCGGAAGTTCACCCGTTCGGTCGGTCCTCGGTTTCGGATCTTTTCGCGGCGGGTGCAACGGCAAGAGGCCACTCCACCGTAACGTGCTCGATTGTTTTCGATGGCGGTTTTGGCATTTTTTTTTTTTTTTTTTTCATACATCAATCACAAGTGATAGATTCGTCCTTCAAAGTGACTTTCACGTAGATCGTTAGTTAATTTCGAATTAACCTAAGTTTCGTCGGAAAAAAAAAAAAAAAAAAAAAAATTCGCGGTGCGTTTTCAATTTGGTCTCCTTCCACGATTATTCGCTCGTTCGTTTAATCGCTCAACAAATCGGTGAAGGGTTTTAATGCTGCTAAGGTATTCATTCCAATTAAGGATGACGCGTGGATGTAATAACCGTTTAGCAGGCCTAGAAGGAAACGGAAAAGGGAAATAAATTAATGTGAAATCGCTTTTATAATGGGGTTATTGCGCTCTCCTGCCCCGCTTATCTGGGGGGGATGAAGGCGGCGTGCCGTTTCCCGTGCCATTCGATTCGTCACCGGCCTCACCGTTATTTAAAACGCATCCACCGACATTGTTAAGCCATTAAAAGTGGGACGAACCCAAAAATTATCTTTAACGCGCGATTAAACGAATTTAATTGTCGGAGGATAAGGCGGGGCTCGGGCAAAAAGATTTTCCCTTCCCGATCCCGGCGAGGCCCACGCCATCGATGGCACGTCGCCGCGTTATCCCGATTCAATTTGTTTACGTGTTTCTGAACGCACACCCTCGCTTTCGCATGCACGGCTCGAACGCAGGCAGAAAGAAAAAAAAAAAAAAAAAAACCGGATCGCCGCTCCGGCATGCACGGCTTCGACTCGTCGGAGCAGCATTAACCCATTTTACATAATTTCTGTTCTTTTTCGCAGGCGAACCCTCATCGCCGACGCCCCAATCTTTTGCCGCGCTGCCTTTCAGACATCGCGTTCAGCCATAATTATATGGGTTCACGAAAACCGGAACGGCAAATTCCTGCCTGCGTTTGAGGCGTCGCTGCCTCTGCCGCTTCTGCGTTTCACCTGGTCGACAAAACCCAAAACGCGCAAAATTTAGCCGCGTTGCCTTTGCTCTGCCGTCGAACTGCCGGATGTCAAATTTCGATTTTCGGTGCTCGGTTTTTATCCCCCCCGCCGGATCGATTTAAGCGACGTGCGGGTTAAATTTTTACGAATTCGACCGAGTGCGACTCCGTCGGCTCTTGCGTCGCTCTTCCTTCGATCCCATTTGAGTACGGTAAATGTTACCATATACGAAGCCTTATTTAATCGAGTCGCACACGGTAAGGTAATCTAATTTAATAATTAGTGGCGTAACCGAATTCTGATGCAGCTTAAATTGGCCGCAACGTGCACGGTCGGTCTTCGAAGTCGACGCGTTAGAACAGCTTACGGGAAGAGGGATTTCGCGGCTGGAACCGCGGCATTTCCTGCGCGAAGCGGACCCGAGCCGCCGCCGGAAAAAGTCACGCTTCGTCCATCTCTCGAAAGTGCGAATCGTCCTCCCCGCTCCGCGCATCTCGAGGCGAAAATCCGCTTTTTCCGCAGTTCGCCGAGGGAATCCGAAACGCGCTCACTGCGAGGAAAGTTTTCGCCAATTTTGGTTTTCCAGACGAAATGATAAGGCCCCGAACGGAGGTCGAATAAGAAGTCCGATCCGTGGAACGGTCCGGCTGCCGCGGAGCGGGTCTTCTTAAGGGACGAATCTTTTTGGGGCAACGGCAACGTTGCGGTTGGAGTCACGGAGTTCTGAGTCAAGAGGTCACAATTAAAAATTCAGGATCGATTGTGTTTCTTTCTCTGTGGTCCAGCGAGTGCGACAAAGGCAGAAACGAGGGACCTCGGAGGCAGGCAAACGGAGAGTTCCGCCGCGTTCGGTCTTCGCCGGCAGCATCCCCGGTGCGTTCTTCGCCATTGCAGCATCCCCGGTGCGTTCTTCGCCATTGCAGCATCCCCGGTGCGTTCTTCGCCGGCAGCATCCCCGGTGCGTTCTTCGCCATTGCAGCATCTCCGGTGCGTTCTTCGCCGTTGCAGCATCCCCGGTGCGTTCTTCGCCGGCAGCATCCCCGGTGCGTTCTTCGCCATTGCAGCATCTCCGGTGCGTTCTTCGCCGTTGCAGCATCCCCGGTGCGTTCTTCGCCGGCAGCGTCGCTTCTCTCCGATCCTTCAGTCACATTCTTCGCTGCTTTTACGGTCAGCTCGCTTCATAAAAATTTAATTTTATCCCTCGAAAACGTGATGATTCCATTCTCGTCCAACGTCCTCATCAAATGATGCAAAATGCACGGCTTATAGTCTAATTGCGTGATTCATAAATTTTTTACTTTAGCTTTTAGTCGGGTTCTTTTTATGGATTTTCACAGCGGTTTAAGACAATGGTCCTTTATCTCTTTCCCGAGGCTGCGTTTATCATCGGCGATCGGTTTTGAATTCCCGACGCGTATTTTTTTTCCGTTTTTTCCTTTGTTTTCCCTCTCCAACGGAGGCTCGGGGCCCCATTTTCCTTTTTCCGGTCCGGACCAACCTTTTTTGCGGTCGACGGTGGTTCGGATAGGTCCACTCGCAGGTCGCCCTCTTTGGCTTCCCCGCGATTTTCCGACGGGGAAAAGCCTCGCCGCCGAGCCTTGCGTGAGCTGCTTTTCTCGAGTCGAACGAATTGATTTGCTTTCCCGGCTCTTGTCCAAATCCTGCCGATGAGCCGCCGGCAAATTGAAACCCCCTCGTGCCGCGGCGGGCTGCTGTCGGAGCTTTTCCCATTTTCCCGCGACATCCTCTTCGGGCGGTTCTTTCTTAATTAATTTCGAACTCTTCTTTCCCCCCCGGATGATGGTCTTAACTTATCACTTGCGACTGATTTCGCGTCCCTTTCCCGGCGCGGCTTTTCCGATCCTCGCTAAGTTTCGCTTATCTCTTCTCCTCTTTAATTCTTTTCCTTTTTTTTTCTCTCTTTTTTTTTTTTTTTCTCCCCCTCCGCCACATAAAGCCGAAGAAGTTGTTTAACGAGGCGAATATTACGAAACCGGCCAACCCTTCTGCTCTTTTTCCTCCTTCCTTCGCCATCATTTTCCATAACGAGTTTGAGCTTTTTAAATCCTTCGGGCCAGAGCCAACATTCGAATTTTAAATTCCCGAAAACCGTACGGCTTTAAAATTTTATTTTTCTTTGTCTTATTCCTCCCAAGTTGCGGGGAGGGCGATGCTTTTCCGAGAGACGCGAAAACAGGCGAATCGCGAGAGGAAAATCCGATATTCAGACTCGATTTGCATTCTCCGATCGCGTCCTCCCTTCAAATTAATCCTATTTTGCCAGGTTGAAATGTTTAATTCGGTCTTTTTTTTTTTTTTTTTTCTCTCTTCTTTATTTTCAGATGTATCATCTGCGGGAGAGAAAAAGGAAAAGGTTTTTCGATCGATCAACCGCCTGAAACGTTGCTCAAGCCTGGTTATATTTATCACAAAGGTGAGCAAAGTTTCAGGTGAGTCGGTTGTTCGAGCAGTCGACGTTTTCTTCCGATGCGGCACCGGAGACATGACCGACCAGTGATTCAGATTTACATCGTGCTTTGCGACGAAAAAATTCACTGTCACTAATCGCCTGATCCTTGCTTTACCTAAGTTGAATTTTGGTCGAGGTGAGCAAAGTTTCAGGTGTGTTTGTGGCAATTTCCGCTTCTCGACGAATCATCCGCGATGCAGAACACGAGGCATTTGGAAGCTCCAGCGATTTAAACAATAAAAAGGTCTTCAAATCCAAAAATCCTGTTGTCGATTCGTTATAAATTTTCAGTTCGTTCGTTAAAGGGCATCGTATTCAAAAGAAGGCACAGGCACGAGTTTTTTTTTTTTTTTTGTTTTTCCCTCCGCAAAAAAACGAAGCGAAAGTCTTAAAAAGAAAAACTAAAAGTCTTTTGCTGATGTTATTAAATTCGAGAGCATTAGCAAACGACGCTGATTTTCCGGCTGCCAAAACCCGCATCCTCCGTCTTGATTTTTCGTCCGTTCCCGTTGCGCATCTCGAACGCCGCCTTGAACTTTTGCACCATCCTCTTAGCGGAAAAACATGGCTTGGGCACGAATTTCCTCCGGCAATTGCGCCGGTCGTACCCTGAATCATGCTCGTCCGTTTGAATGACATTTTGCTAACTGTCTCAATCATTTCGACATGATGTATTTCAATTTAATCCAGGTTGACCACCGTTCGGCGCGTCCAAAACTTCGCGCATAATTTATCCTCTTTCCCTCCAAATGCTTCTGTTGGAATTTCCTTCCGAAAACAACCTTTTATAAGATAACTTTTCCGTTTGTTGTTGACGTTGTCCGCTTGTCCGAGGACTGTTATTTACTGCGGTAAATCCGGTCCACATCTTCCTCCCAGTCATTCATTATACAATTTGAAACCTTTATTTGCCTGCATTTGGAGCGCCCTTATTTTAATCATCGTTTCCTCTATGTACCCGATTGGTTTTAAATTATTGTTTAGTCGTAATAACAGTAATTGTATATTTGCTTTTTTTTCTTGCTGCGAAGGCAGATTCTTTTTTTTTTTCTTCCTGTTCGTACCTCGCGCTGCCTTCCACCGTGTGCCTATCTCGGGAAACATTTATGACGAAGCCTCGTCGAAACCAATAGCTGAAACTGCATTTGACAAGCCGCCCGCAGTGTTTAACACCTTTCCTTTGCTTAAAATGCGAATCGGTAAAAATTTTTTTTTCACCCCGAGAGCCGAACCCGATGCGTTCGCTGATCACTTCGCCAAAAGCCTTCCGCATAGAAATGTTCGGAAGTTTTGAAGAGGAGGAAAGGTGAAGCGAAGCTGTAATAAAATGGATGTAATAAAAAATTGGATAATTTTTTTTCTTTTTTTCACTTGTAGTACATCCCGTGACTTGAAAGAAGTTGTTGATGGACAGGGCAACACTGATCGACCAGGAGCTTTCAGCACGTTGCCGCGCGATAAGCAGCATTTGATTCTCGTGTCCCCCGCTAAACAATCTCCACTAAATATTTGGATCTGTCTTTCCGACATTAAAATATCCGCGAAGCAAAAGTGCTTGTCATCTCCAGAAACTTGAGTCCCCATTAACAGAATAAATTCCTCGTTCGCGAAACAAGCGCAGAAAAAAAAAAAAAAAAGGGAGATTTAAGATTTATCGCCAAGAACAAGGAAATAAGATAAAGGAAATGTTAGAAAGAAAGAACGCAATTGTGTCAAACTTTTTCCGAAGCTGTCGGGAGTGATTCGTTTGACTTCGGACACACAAATTGTGGAACGCATCCCGCAGCGTGTTAAAGGTAAAATCCACGTACTCTTCGGATTGCGACAGGCTTTTGGTTAAAGCCGAGAGATATAAAATTCAGCCGATGGAAACATCCTCGCGGTAATTTATCACTTAAGTTTCGTTGACAGTCTGAAATGGATGAGGGGCTCCGGATCGAAGTGTCCGAAGCTTAAAAGCCGGTACGGAAACCTTTTTTTTTTTTTTTGGATGATCCCCCCCTTAAAGAAGAAAAAGAAAAAATGCAATTAGGTGATCATCGCTGCCGAAAACACGAAGATTAACTATCCTCGGTAAATGACGTTTTCCATTAACCACACAAGGGTTGAAACTGACTGCACTTCGTGAAAATTAAGTTTGCCACGGCGTATGTATAAGCAAGTTCTCCCATACGATGATCAAATTGGCATAAAACCAGTTTTGCGTGAAGTACACGGTTCTCGATTTGACATTTAGAAAAAAAATCGTGTTATCCGAATGGAACATTATTTTCATGTTCCATTCGACATGCAAGTAATGTTCAAGTATTTTGGGAAGGCGGCAAACTTTAGAAATTTTCCCACTTTCCGAATGGAAACAGATTTTTTCAGTCCGCGAGTCAAATGCATGCGTCCGGCGGTATTAAACTGTAATTGCCCTCGCATCGCCGTGCCGACGGGATGGGGCACGTGAGGCACACGTTAGGCGAGTTTGAATGTGATGCTGTTGCCCCGTCTGACGAAATTTCGTTGTTGCCTTCAAATTTTTCTCATTCGCCGTACGATCCGAACTTTCTGCTGCTGCGGCGTTACAATCGGGCACAAAGCTTCATTCTCTTTTTGTTCCCCAATCGTTGAACCGTTAACCCAATATCAATATTTTTTGAATCGTGAATGAAGGCTTTTTTAAACCTGAAAAAAAAAAAAAAAAATTAGCGTTTTCGATAATTGCCCACAGAAATCGAATCCCGCTTCTGCCGGTGTATTACCGGAGACTTCGGAGATCGCCGTGCAATCTGCTGCAGACAAAATGAATAAATATTAATTAAGCTTGTGTTGAGATAAGTTTTCCCCATCTTGCCGGCAACAAAAGGTGGAGTGCACCAATTATTTTACCGCAGATTTACATCGAAGTAATGGCGGAATGTAATTAATCATATAAACTATTAATTTCATCGCAACCCGCCGCCTAATGTTTGAAATTTGGAAATTCCTTTTCATCTGCCGGATTTAAAATCGTAAGAATGTCGCTTTCCCAGACGAATTAATCGCTTTCCTCGCCAGATGATTTAAATTACTCAAGGAACACGGCTTCACAATTAAAAGCGGGAAACTTTACTTGTGAAAAATGAAAGAAAAATATCGAGGCGTAAAATGCCGATGGTGAAAACCCCGCGAGCGGAAGACGTCAACCCTTTTCATCCTTCGGCACGCTACCCCGAGCATCTCGCTTGACTGTGGCCCAAAGCTTGCTCGGGGATGAAACGGGGGGGTAAGAACTGGGGTCGTTGCGGCTCGGTGCAACGCTCCGACGAACTGTGCCACCATTAAAAGTGATCGGTGATTCTCCAAGCCCACCCTGCGCGAGCTGCGAGTAAAAACGACTTACCGAACCGCGCGAATCCCCAATCCCCCATCACGATTTCGTTGCTGCACTGTTGTGCTTTTCTTCCGTGCTTCTCCGCAGTTAAATATTATTCGAATTTTCGCATATTTCGAAGGATCAAGTACGTACGTACCAACGCCCCCGACGCCGCTCCCCCGGGGGAGCTGCAGCGCAGATTCGAATTCGTTTCCATTTTTCTTTTAGTCGAATCCCTTCCCCCGCCATGCGAGAAAATTCATTTATTCCATTTGCAGTTCTCGCATCTCCCATTTAGTCTTTCATGATGTCATCGCCAGCTTTTCGATGGCATCATTCGTTTATTAATAAGTCACTCCTATTGCCCAAACTATTCGCCTTCGATTTTCACATAAGACTTCTGCACTATTTACGTATCATTTCCTTGGATGATCAGACGAATTCGTAACTCTAGATCGGAATCATCTAAACCCGTATTCGGGGTTTCGAGCTTTCGGAGCTTTGGATTTTTCGCGATTTCTTCTCTTTCTCTTTCACCGTAGCTCGCAGCAAGACTGTCGATGTGTTTATTTTTCCAATAACCACGATAAATTCTGATTTTAATTAGGCCTCCAATGAAATTCAAGTGCTGTAGAACATTTTAAAATTAACCGCTTCTGAAAAGTTTTATTTTTGTTCGTTTAATTTTTTTCATCCATTAGTAAGTTTTTATTTTTTTAAATCCGTTTATGTATTTCGTTCCTGTGGTTTTCGTCATAAACAATAATAATAATATGCCATGGGAGGTAGGTCCTTTTCGGGAATCCGATTCTTCCGTCTTAATCCGTAGATTCTTCGCTACTTTTATTTTGCTGCCATTACAAAATTATGTAAATATTGCATTCGAATTTTTTTGGCAGGTTTTGGGCAGCATTAAGGAATAGCAGGAGAAACTAGAGTAAAACAAATTCTCACCTTTTTTTAAAATAATTCACCTTTAGCCGTCGGGTGAAAAGGAAATTTTATGTTGTAACATTACGATATGCCCTTTGACCTCTATCTGTGCATGTAATATTAGATGTTTCTCTCTTTGGACCTTGATACACGATGTCCGTGCACATTTGACAACATTTTACTAATTTATGTATTGTAATTATTAAATTACATTAATGGCATTTAAATTTTCATGTTAATAAATCACAATATTCATATACGTTTATTTATTTCACTTTGCCTTTTCCTGCTGCCGTTTTTCGTTAATGTTCCGTTAACGTCTTCGAGTATGTAAAGGAACAAGATTATGTACCTATAAATAGATAGAAAGAAGTTAATTAAAAAAACTAAGAAAAAAAATTTGAAGTATGAAAAGTTTTTATGAAAGAAACTTCGGGTAATAATAATAATAATAATGATAATGACAGTAATGAAGATACGACCAAGTAAAATGCAAATTTTCCCATATGACAGGGAAAAATATTATCTTTTTCTCAGCCACATCAAAAGCATCACACCGATCAGCTTTTTGAAATTCGAACCGTGGAATATTATGGTCCGCTAACGAAATAACATACTGCTGATGTTCGCAATTAGGAAGTATTCACAGTTGAGTTACTTCTAACAAGACCTCATGTTGCAAGATACCTTAAAGACAAACTAAACTCGAAGATCTACCCCGAAATTTATTCATACCCCTTTTGCCATCAAAATTTATTCACAAGTTTAAATTAGAATTAGCTATTTTGACGATCTTGTAATTTACCCTTGAATCCAAGTTAAAAAGAAAACAATCATGCCAGTTACTCTATAATAAGTACTTAACAAAGAACTCATTTGTTCCTTTTTTTTTTCTTCGGGGATTGAATGCATTTTTTTTTTTTTTTTACTTTTATGATTTACGATGTTTAAAAATTTTTTTAAAAACGATTTTTATGTTTTAATTTGTTAAAATATTCGCATATTTTCAATTTTGAGGAGTTAAAAAAAAAAATTTTTGATTTGTCTCACAAACACAAGTGTATTTGAAACGGATAAAAAACTTAGCACATGAGGATTTTGGCAATTTGAGTGAAAAAAAAACATTTTTCTTCCTTTATTCGGTTTTAACCTACTTTTTTCTTTTTAAAAGTCATTCTCATCCAGCCTATTATAACAAAATCTTTGTAGTATTATTTCCGTGCATGCCAAGGACTCAAAAAAGAATCCGTTCTTTGTCGTTGAAGAAGTTTTCTTGCTGACTCGAGGACATCGATAATGCATCATAAAAAGGATAAAAAAAAAAAATATTCTTATTTTCCATTAGGTAAGGGAGGTAAAAGAATTGAAAAAGTTCAATTCCAAAATCTTATACCTTACATCGAAAATGATTTTTTTTTTTTTTCTTTTTAACAAAGTCAATCAATTTACGATCAGTTGTGACCCTAAGAAACTTTCATGGGCAAGCTGGCGCGAAAAAGAAAAAAAACCGAAAATATAAGTTCTTAAAACGAAAGATCGTTTTTGCTTCATTCGAGCACATGAACTGCGGGTTTTGAAAAAGTTGATGAAAACATCTTATCACTGAGGGGAAAAAAGTAATGAAGACGAGAGAAAAAAGCGATCGATTTTTTTTTTTTTTTTTTTTTTTGCTTTTATGAAAGAAAATAAACGAATTTCTAATCCTTTGCTTTTGCCCGATTCCAGGAGTTTCACGCAAAATCCGCGTTTATTTACAGATAAGAAGAGAATTTTAAAATTTCAAACGGAAAAATACTAACCGTAATAAACAAGGTTGGTTTAATGCGAATTTTTTCTCTTGTTCACGAGTTAAAAGAACGAATTCCATGAAACAGATTGCAAATCGAAAGCAAAAAATGAACAAAGATTAAGCAAATCCATGTCCCTTTGTCGTAAATAGAAAAAAATTATTTGGTAATGTAGGGAAGATATGCGCAAACGAACTTCAGAGAAAAATTAACATTTAGAGGAAACGAATGCGTTCAGGAATTGCTGGAAAGCGGAGCAAAGCCTTCTAGATAGAAGTTATTGCAACGTTTCGAAGATTGCCTCCACGACTATTTAGATTGTTCGTTAACGATTCGCAAAGAGCTCAATTTCGCTTTCCTACAATTAATAATTTTCTCTTTGAAGATGTCATTACCCGAAAAATATTAAATTAACGTTGCGAACTCATTTTCTGGCAATAAATTTCAGACTTTTCGACAGGTAAGAGAGTGTAAAGTTTCTGCGTTTTTCGCTTGGGAGAAAAAAACTTTGAAAATAGATGGATTGAAAGTACGAGAAAAAGGGGCATTTTTTAATCCTCCAGCCATTTATTCCGGCCATCTTATTTATTTACCCAACGGACTTAATCCGTTTTTAATTAATAAACAATATCAGGGGAAAAAGTGAAGGTGAGGGGAAACAAAAGATTCCATTACTCTAAAAGTCCGTTAACTTGAATTCAAGGCAAAATTATCGAATTGATTTTCTTCCACCTGACAAAAAAGGGTTTGAATAAAATAAAGGTAATTAAAAGGATTTTTCGATATTTCGCGGGGCGGAAGGGGAACGGAAAAAATGTCGACGCCTTGAGATTTCGTGTTCTCTCGGTTTTGGGAAATTTTTTCAGTTTTTCGCCCTCCAGGTGCTTAAATTCCCACAAGTTCAACGAGAGAAACTGTCAGAAGCCGGAGAGAAGATTCCTTTTCTTCTTTTCCATTAATGTAATAATGCAGGAAAGAAATACTGTATAAATATTTGCGTTCTTTTTCTCCCCGCTCCTCCTCCTTCTTTTTTTAACTTTAATTGAAAAATTAATAATAAAAGAAATTATTTAAGCAGGCTAAATCAGAACCGTTCGGTACCTATTTTTATTTCTCTGCTGCCTCCTCTAGCTGGCGAAGCGTTCGCATTGCTGAAAAGGTTTCGTTTCATTTTGCCTTCCTTGTTTTTAATAATTCATCAGAATTTCAGAAATTTTTATTTTTCCGTTTTATCCCGGTCTCTTCCGTTTTTCGAGCACGCCGCGAAAGGATGGACGGGAAAGGCTGCGAGAAATATTAAAACGTTTCATGGGATTATTCGAAGAGAGGGAGTTAAAAAAAAAACGGGGGGGGCAGAGAATAATTCTGATTGGAATTCATGGAAGTTGAATCAACAGGAGTCAGAATTTAATTCTGTTAAAATTTCTTCTTCCCAGACGGGAGAACATTTATCCGAAAAAGCCAACTGTTGCATGCTGGTCCTGTAATATTGATTCGCGATGGTCTTAATTGAATGATCGCTAGAGGCATCTGGCGGTTCTCTTCGGCACTTTTCGTGATTCGCCTGCCCGATGTGCAAACGACCGCGCCCCTCGGCGTCCGGACCCGGAACCGAGAAAAAACTGCGCTCCGACCGTACGTCAAAACCACTTCCGGTGCCAGGCAGCCGCATTGACGGCCAAATTGAAAACTGAAAATATTTTCAATACCTTAAAATTGTGATTGCACTTTCGACGGCGTCATTAATAATTCCGTAATTTAAAATGCCTTGAACCTTCACTGTGGAACTTTTTTTGTCGATGTATTTAAAATCCTTATTTATGCACTTGTTAAAATACATCACTTTTGACTAAAAAAAATTTCAATCTTTGTGATGCAACAAGGAGAAACCATTTGTTCCTGCTGATTGCAAATACAAATCATGAAAAAATCTGTACATGATTTCTTAAAGATCAAAATCTGCTTGTAAACTAATTTTTTTTTGCAAAAAAAACAAAGGTAAATAAACTCATATTGAAAATACCTTTACATGTATATATTTCATTATGGAAACCTACAATGCATTACACACAAGCATACAAATATCAATATTATTTTGATTTTGCATTCTCTCAATGCAATCTCAAAAACAATCTCCTACATAAATTAATATTTAACATTTTCATTCAAATTTCACTCTAAAATAATAGTTAGAAATGAAATGATTCCCATTTTTTTTTGTAATAAGCTACATGTCAATTATTTTTTTTTCTTTGATTTCCCTGAAGATTCATGCAAATCTGTATCAGATCTAGGCTTCTGCCATTGCAATGGTTTTCTTCTGTAAATTGGCCAAGGTGGAATTGTCAGCTGAAATGGAATTGTTGTCATGTTAGTTTAGCATTTTGTAACAGGGCTCTCTATTAACGATATATATTTCTTAGCTGGTGAATTACCAATGCTGCCAAAACAAATCCCGCACAAAGAATGTATACAGCCTGGGAAAATTGTTGTATGATATAACCCCAAATCAAGCCTACGACACCGAACAGCGTGATTATAAATCTTGAATACTTTTCTGCACGTCCTTGTCCATCGAAATCCTAAAAAAAAACAATGTTTACAAAACATACATAACCTTAGCTTGTTAGGCGAATTGCTAATGCGATACATGAATCAGGAGTCTTTCTTCAAATTTTATAAGCAGAGCATACCATATGAGAAGGAATGCTTTTAAGCAAATCCATTCTTTTTTTTCTAAGTTACGCTCAAATTATTATATTTCAATACGAAAATGTGCAAGTGAGTTAAAACAACCAAACGAAAACGTACAGGCAATCGAAAGAATTTCCATTAGTGACACGTCTTCAGTTCCACAGCCTGTTCGAAAAATCAGATTACGTAAACAAAACGAAGCAAAGTTTTCAGCAAGTTTTATGACGTAGGCGTGACACACTGTAAACGTTAACTCGGAAGATCATGCGAAGTCATCGACAATGTTTTAAAGTTTTTTGATCGACGAAGGAAGAAAACAAGTTAATGGTTTGTTCAAATTTTATTAATTAATTATATTTTACGAGGTATAAGGTATGTGTAAAATTATTTGCCGCAAGGTTTTCAAATTCTTGGCAATCATTATTCCCAGGCATCTTAAAAGCCTTGCTTCTAAGTAATTTTTTGAATTTTGTTTGACCTTGTTTCCCATTATTACCAAATGGCATTTCGGTACCTCTTATCATTTTCCTTTGTTTGCTTTGGCCGCCGTAAATCATTAAACAGGAATTCTGCAAGGGAAATTTTATTTATAAACCTTAAAATTTCTATACCGTCGTTGATGATAGGCGGATTCACAGGTTTTTAACGTTAGTTCGCTTAAAACTACCTAAAAAAATTACTTTTCACAAATGAAAAGACAAATTGTTAAATTGTTGAAATCTTCCATGCGTTATTAAATTTTCGACTCTTAACTGAAATGTTATCAACAAAAGATGGTTTTTTTTTTTTTTTTTTTTTTTAGCGTTAGTTTCCTCAATTAAGAACTCTTAATAATCTGATATGAAATTCCATTTATTTAATTAAGTTTAATGGTTTCTGAAAATTGCACTTATTAAGAGAAATATATTTTATAAATGGCTTAAGTCCTGAATTTAGCATTTGCATTTGGATGAATGTAGGATAGAAATTTTGAAAAATAATTATTTTATCTTAAATTCAGACATGATGGCTAATAATCCATTAAGGGAATTAGATGAACAGCTAGAAGAGTTGGCCAAATTAAAAATCAGCTCAAATGTTAAAAAAGTTGGACCAGCAATACCACCGAAACATAAAAAAGCTCCAGTAATTCCAAAATCATATTTGATAGATGGACCAAGTATGCCATCATATAGTTCACCATTATTAAATTCAAATACTGACAAAAATACTCAGGTTTATTGTAATATACCCCAAAATATTGGTAAGTGTATAATCCACATTATCTATTTAGCAATGTTAAATTGCCATATGTTTGTGATTCATTACTGATTTATAATAAAATTAAATTGGATAAAATTTGAAATTTTTTCATTTAGATGTTAATTCAAAAAATGGATCCTCAAATGTGACCTATTCAAATTTACTGCCACCACCACCTCCATTGTCAAACAAACAGCAAGTAATTTATAGCAATATTTCAGTTCCAAATCATCCAACCTACAGCAACATTCAAACTTATAACAACGGTAAGATTTTAATGATAAAGAAAATAAATCTAAAATTCACAGTCATTATTATTTATAAACTAAACATTAGAGACATTATTTATTTTACAGCGGAAATTGATGAACTGCCACCTCCGCCACCTGAACCAGTTGAATATTCCAATTTACCAACTGATTTTCCACCCCCTCCTTCACCTGTGTCTTCTAGCTACAGTGAATTGAGAAGGGCAACCTATCAAAGTAACTTACCAAACCATTCCAATTACAGTGCCGATTACAGAGTATATGGACCGAGTTCACAGGTAATATTAGACAAACGCAAATTTTGACTGGATGATAATTGTTTTAAACTAATGAATATTCCTATTCTTAGAGCTCGACCTACGAATCCATTTATGAGCCTATCTGCCCTAGATCACCTTCTCAGGCATCAAATTATTCCCTTTATGCTCCATACGTGTCAGGAAGTCAGGGTAATAAGGAGAAGCAAGTTAATGCTCTGACTGATCTTCTCGTTCAAAGTATGGATGGATCTCCTGAAGAAGACATTCTCGGTAAGCGAAGTGCTTCGGTCGGTTACTTTGTCATCTGTCGGACGGATACACGAGTGACAAAAGTAATTTTTTGTACTTGATTTTAGGTATCTGCGAGAAATGTAGAGAATACGTCGTTAACGAGGGTAGCGGGTGCACCGCGATGGACAAGGTCTATCACATATCCTGCTTCACGTGCCATCAGTGCAAGACACAGCTCCAGGGAAAACCGTTTTTTGCGCTCGAGGGGAAGCCCTACTGCGAGCAAGATTATTTGGTTAGTGAGTCACGTCAAAGTGGCTGTGTCACTTGATAAACAGGCCTTGGTTTGTGGTTTCTCGATAACGTGACCCGTGAATCACGAGAGGAATCGATGCCGTCGTTCCTCCAAACATTTCTAAAATCGGAAATGATGCAATTAGGTTAACATACGGAAATTCATCCTTTTGCCTTCGTATTGTTTTCATGTTCAATTGGGCATTATTCTTCGTGCCAAACTCGATCTCGCCCGGCGTTCATCGTCCATCTTTCACGAGTCGAACAGTAATGAAGTGAAAATTTTTTTCAGAACACTTTGGAAAAATGTTCGGTCTGCGCTAAGCCCATTTTGGATAGAATTTTGCGGGCAACAGGAAAACCGTATCATCCTCAGTGCTTCACTTGTGTTGTTTGCGGCAGGAGTTTGGATGGAATTCCTTTCACCGTCGATGCCGTCAATCAAATACATTGCATAACGGATTTCCATAAGTTCGTGTTCAAATTTTGCCCAATTTAATAATTTTTACTTAAAAATGAGAGAATATTTGAAAGTCAAGCTTTTTTGATTTAAGAGCGACTGGAAAGGCAGTCCGTAACGGTTTGCAATCAAACACATAAAAGTATTTAGGCGAAAATAATTTTGTTATTTTTAAAGATGGACTGTTTTCACGAGCAAAATTACAAAATACTTATTTCTGCATAACAGCCGACTTCAAGATCATGTTCGGGGAACGGGTTGAGTTAGAAACTGTTCAGATTAATGATTTCCGACAAATAGGCAGCGATTCGAAGTCGCTAAGATTTCAAATGGCAGACATTTGAGTTTCAGAATTTTAAAAATCAATTTAAAACCTTCATTTTATTAAAGAATGGTTGAAGTCAGGAATTTGCTCCTTTGCAGGAAATTCGCCCCCAGATGTTGCGTGTGCAAGTTGCCCATAATGCCGGAGTCGGGAGAGCAGGAGACGGTTCGCGTCGTTGCACTTGACAGGAGTTTCCACGTGTCCTGCTACAAATGCGAGGTGGGCCACTTTGAGATTCACGTATTGTGTCGAAATTCGAAACTAATGGAGGAAAGCTGATGCCATTTCCTTCTCCTTGCAGGATTGCGGTTTGATATTGTCAAGCGAAGCTCAGGGGCGAGGGTGCTACCCGTTGGACGATCACGTTCTGTGTAAATCGTGCAATGCCAAAAGAATTCAAAGCCTCACTCTTCCACCCCAAACGACGGATTTGTAACTAAGCAACGCTTAACGATGAAGCCGATTTTCGTCGGGAGACGTTACCCTTCCGGCAGTGCATCGACTCCTCGTCTTCCTTTCTTTTTTTAAACAGAAACTGTACTATTAATTTTAAGGTCATTATTTGGGGGTTTTGTTAGCGAGCTTAATACTAGGATAAAAACGGACGTTATTTGCGATAGAAGTTATGCCGAGAAATTTACTAAACAGTATTCACGAAGCAAATTCCAAAGATGACGAATGTGGAGTTAAAATATTGTCGGTCGATATTAAAATTTCGATGTTTTAAGGATCCAAGCGCATATTTTCAAGGAACCTGACTTTCCGTCCCCCGTAATTAGCAGTGGTAGCGGGGCGGCTCGTCGATTGAGGGTGAAGTAAGTTTTGAAGTAAACACAAGTGTGGGCAAACCACTTTTGCTTACATTAAAGTGGAAACCGAAGACTTGTATTAAATCTCGCTTAAGAAAATGTAAAATATTAAGGAATGCATTAAAATGACGGGAGTGCATTTGTGCCAACAGCGGTTTGACTTCCGAGATGGGTCACGTGCACCATGTTGCACGTGGAAAATTCCTCTGGCCGTTGAAGATTGTTTCAGTTTCGCGACCAAATAAGCTTATGCATCGGGAAGTGCCGCAGCCCATGCGGGACGCCTTTCATCAAACGGTGCCATTTCTCGGCCTAAACCCTAGTTTTGTCTATTTTTTCTCCTCTCATTATTTTTTACAGTAGGCTTAACAAGTTTGATGCCGGAAATATCATGTTTCCCGCGAGGCAGAGCAGAGTTGCATCGACCAGTTTATAGGAAAAAATTAAAGTTGCGGTTATTTTTTGGTGTTAAAATGTCATAAATCGATTTATATTTTTGTATTTTGAGATACTTTATTTTGCTGCAGTAGTTTAAGTATATTCATTTATTTCCTAATATTTTAATTTTTAATTTGCAAATTTTTTTTCTACTTTTTACTTAAGTTGTCAGGTTGAGGTTAATTTTATGTCTTTTTTTGCACATTTATTTGCCGCTTATTGTTCTTTCATATTTCTACTTGATTTAGAATGCCTTAAAAACTGATCATAAAAAACAAAATCGGAACGCATGACTTTTTATGTTCCCCTTCCGTTTTATGGTTTTCGAATACTTGAAATTTTAAACCCAACCAAAGAAAAAAAAGAAAAAAAAAAAAAAAGAGTTCGCTTTGACTTTAAAATATAACGATTATATTATGGATGTATGTAGATCTAGTTAATATACTTATTATATAACAATTCGAAAAATAATATCAACTCGGCTAACGCATGAAATGAGACTTCCTTTTTTTTCCGTCCACGCAGTGATGAAAGAAAGCGCATTCGAACGCGAGAATGTTTCATTCTTTTCGCAAACTGAATGAGATTCCGGGCTTCCTTTTCACGCGGGAAATCAGAAAAAATCAATTTATCGTCAAAAACTTCGGTTACTTTCCCGTTTCTAAAAGTTGCAACAATTTCTGCTTCGTTTTCCTGCTATTCTGACAAGAGCACTGAACGAGAGCCTCCAACTGCTTGGTTGTGTACTCCTGGAAAATCAAGAAAAGCTGAAAATTAAGAACTTTTTCCCCAGAAGAATGTCGCCTCGGGCAAGATTAAAGGGAACTCCTTCATTCCCTGCCGCCTCATGGAGATCTCTCCGTTTACATTTCTCTATGATTGGAAATAATCTGAGAGAAATATTATGTATAATAGAATTATCTCTTCATAGAGATAACTCCATTACACATGGTATATAATAGATTTTTCTGCAGAGATGATCTCCAACGCTCTTGGAGTCGAAAAGAGCGTGCAAGCTCCTGCCCAAAAGTCAAATGCTGGCGTGTGATTGAAATCCGGAATCGCCTCGCTCGATCCACGACGCAATTTGGTACCTTGTGTTGCTTGATCCATTCCTCGAGATTGTTTTCCTGCAGGTAATATGCCTTAACATATAAGTCCACGAATTCCCTGTTTGGTATCGGCCTTAACGTAGTTAATTTTTCTAACTTGCAAATGAACTGAGTGTAGTCCAACTGCATTAGAGCTCGTCCCCCATTTGAACATTTTTTAACGTTCGAAAATCTGGAAATGGCAGAAAAGTTTTTTGCCCCGTTATTAGGTTGAAAAAAGTTTTCCCAAAGCTCATATTAAATTTTTAATAAATGCATAATACTGGGAAACTGATATTTTCCACAACTTTTCGTTCATGAAAATCGGGCGGTTTTGTTCGAGACCGTTTCGGTCTTCGTGAGCGCTTTTGTCGAAAACCGGCACTCAAGAAAGTATATTCTGACAATTAACATACCCTTCTACTAAAGCATTATTGACTACATGAACTATATTTTCCCATAATACGTTATAGGCTTCGATCGGTATGTCCAGATCTAAACTTTCCAGCTCCATAGCAAATATCTGCAAATCCTGGAAAAGATATTTCGATACCTGATTATGAAATCTCAAATCTAATAATTTTTGATATTTCTGAAATTTCCGATTTTGCCTCGGTCGCTTTCGGCATCTGCGACCGACGCAGAGCTTATATTTACCCTGACAATTCTGTCCACGTACGGACTGTGCTGACTCATCAGTTCCTTGACTTCGAAATTAACTTTGGACATTTCCTTTAAAATTTGCTGAATGTCTATCACCCTGGCGGAGACGCACATGTAGGCCGGCCTGCGTATGTCCGGGAGGCAGGATACCGTCTTTTTACGTGCGGAAGTAAAGTACGTAAAGTGAAAATTTAAAATTCGATATAAGAAAAATAATGAATTTATAAATAACAAATCGGGTTTTATTTATTTATTTTACCTGCAAAAAAAAATGGTGAATTAAGTGTTTTTTTTGCTCGGGAATTAAATGCGTTACATACGGTCGAATGTAATCGAACTGATACCCTAAGAAAACCAAACTTTCTACCGCCACTATTCTCTGGCTCAAACCGTACAACGTTTGCCTGTCTGTGAGGTTGACCATCTCTGACAGTCTGGACGGCACAATCTGTAAAAATCATTACGCACGTGGAGGAACAGGGCAGAAAATGCGTGTTTTTTATTTTTAACTAAATCACATCGCTGAATTATTCCTTTAAAAATTAAAAACAAAAAATCTCATAGAATTCGGTTTATTATGCATGCTGCCGTAAAATTAAAATTAATTTTTGCATATATTCTAAAAAAATGATCGATTTCTTTTCTTTTCCTCAAAATTTTAACCAATCTGTCAACACACCATAAAGTCTTAACTTATTAACATATTTTACATTAGGAACAATTGTCCAATTTTTTTACTTATGAACAATCGATTTCAATTTCCTTCTGAATCCAAAAATCATTATAAATAAATAAAATGAAATTACTTTATCTCTATTCTCTTCTGGGTCGTATGCGGAAGCTTCACTTATTATTAAATCTTCTTCGATACGTTTCATGGTTGTCTGAATTTTAAAACTGAACATGGAAGCAGTCTGGATGGGCTAGAAATAAAACAAGAAGAGAGAGGAAAAAATAAATCTTAAGTTTTCCAATAATCTGAAGTGGAACAACAATACTTTCGATACCGTAGACGAGAGGGGGGGTATGTGTGTGTGCCCCTGAAAGGAGGTTCAGAACTTATCATTACTAACCAGTCCCTGTGTAAAAAACTGGTATACATTGTATAGGTAATAATCGAATAGCTGACACATGCAAATAATCACATCCAGAGCTATCGGTTTCAGCAACCTGCACATTTGCAAGTATTTCCCGCACAGTCTAAGAACCGAAAGCGTCGTGTTCGCTAGTTTCGGGCAGCTCTCTCTGCTGCAGCTGCGCTCTTGCTTTTTCTGTTTTCGGTTACCTGAAAGCAAAAAATTTTGAAATTATTCTTTTTCAGATTCAAACAAAAAGATTATCGTCAAACAAAAAAAAAATTGGCTTGTAATTTTAAAAATTCTCAGAGTTGATGTAAACGCCGCAAAACTGATGGTTTTTTTTATGTTAAAGACCTGTCAAATACGGAGCAGTTTTAATATTCGTCTCGGTGTATGGACTCTCTTCGACGAAATCCTTTTTCAGCTCTTCGCATTCCGAATCATCCGAATTGTCTGATACGTAATCCATAGTCTCGTCCTAAAATAAATGGTTCTTTATTAATGATCGAGTTACTTCGGACTTCATAATTTCTGCAACAAAAAAAGGAAAAACATCTCTGTTCCTGACACAAGGTGTAGGTGCTCACACCCTATCGGTGTACCGATTAAAGTGGAAGAATCGCAAAGATTAAAGCTAAAAACCAATATTTTAATGCAATATTAGCTTATATAGAATGTCACGCAGCTATAATCTCATAAGCAAAATTAAGGTTAGGTACAATATTTTTGGGGCACTAATTCTGGACTAATATTGAATTTTGACGCTTTTTCGATTAATTCTAATGCCGCCAGTTGTGCTGCCATTTATTTCATCTTTCCTCAGACCTACCCGACTCTATCCTTCGAATGAAACCAAATGAATTGGGCAAGATTTTGCGTCAAAGAAGATTAAAATATAAAATCAATCGTAAAAGATGTAATGTTACGAGGGAATTTTTAAAATTCGTTATCAGATGAATTGCCAACGTCAATCTCAATTCCCTTTTCATATACCGGATATCCTTAATCAGCTAGGACTTCTCTTGCGATTATGTTTTAATAATTGTTCTCTTTATCACTTTAAACCTAAACGTTCGAAATAAATACTGCTAAAATTTGTAAGAGAAGGATAAATGATGGGAGCCAGGGGAAAAACCTACCCCGATGTTGTTGAGAATGTCCTCCTCGAAGCTATCGTCGAAATTAGAGTCAAAAGGAGTTTCATCTGAGTCTTGATATTTAACAAAATAATTAAAATTCAAATAGCTGCTTCCATCGGTGGAAATGTTACACGAATTGTTTTGCTGTTCGTTTTCGGATTTTTCCGATTCTTTCGCGTTCTTCGTTTTCCGATAACTTTCGATACTGTTTCGAAGAGATTTAAACTCCTAAAAAGTAAAAGAAAATTTGTAAAAGCGGTCGAATAATCTTAGCGAAAATGTAATTCTGCAAAAAATTACATTGTATTTAAACAGATTAGGAACAAAAAAAAAGAATTATCTTTTCATTCGAGATAACTAATAGAACAAAAATACATAAAATGTAATCCGAACTATTGGTTCTTCAATTTGGGTCATAAAAAGGACTGGAAAGTTAGGGCCGCGTTTCATCAGCAACTTGGATTACCTGGGGGATTTTTTTGAAATTCCACCCCTAAAAGAAATGGGAAAAACACATTATCCCGAATTTTTCACGTATTTTGTTGCATCTCTTATGTTCGATAAGGTATATACTTGGCTTTTTTCCATTTTATTTTGTTTTTACAATTAAAACCACTGAGAATCATATATCATGATCACCAACCTGTAAATCCATAATGCTAAAACGCGGTCGAACGGGACATTGAGTCCAAGATTCATTTTCTAAAAATATTCTAAGCTCTTCTAATTTATTTGTATGATAATTTTTGAAGTAGTTCACTGTAAGTTGCCTAATTGATTCTTCCAATTCCGAACTTTTTGAACCGCAAAATTCTTCTCCTATTTCAATCATTCTGTCGAAAGATGTAAATAAAAAAAATTTAGTTTTTGAAAACACCGTTTATGTTAGTTAGGTTATATCACTCTTAATCATTCAATCACTAAATCATGTACTCAAAAACATATTTTACTTTTTTTAGAACTAAGCTAAAGCAATGATTAACAGGTGCATCGTTATTAATTATAAATCCGTTTTTTTTCTTTCTTGGACATGTTTAATGGCGTGAAACGTCTACGGGTTGTTATTAGCTGATGAAATGAAAATTCGTCAAAGGTTTTGGATATTTTAGATTATTTATTGTGAATTTTCTGCATATTGAAATCCTTGGAATGGGATATCGTTTCAAGACCCTGTTGAATGCGTTCCAGAATATATGTAATGAAAAATTTTTGTGAAGCAAATGAGATCTTTATGCGTTCATTTCCTTTGTTAAAATTTGTATTTTATTTTTCTCTTACTGAAAATAAATCAGATTTTTATTATTTGAACTATATTTTGCTTATGCATTATCATGGTCATTTAATAGCTTACATAATATATTTACATTTTATCTTAATGACATAAAGTCGTTAGACTTGTTGCATTCGAAAAAATTTTTCTTCCATAAATGTATTTCAAGGAAGTCGAAAGATGGGATGCCCTTACCCTGGACAAAACATCCTTACAAAGCAATACGTTTTCTGATATTTTACCCATACGTAGATCTACATTATTTTCAAAGCAAGTGGTCAAATTAACATCAAAAGCGACTTCGAACATTCGGAAATTCATTTTCTTTTTAGCAGGACAGAGAACTAGATCGTACCTATGAACCATTCCTAAAATAATAAGTAATTCCTCAAACTTGTAAGCTGAAAAATCGTGACCAAGGAGATAAATCGAAATTCTGCTTTGAATATCGTTCCATAAACGTTTCAACCCATTTTCTAATTTTTGCTTCACATATTGTTTGCTAAGACTTATTTCTAAATCTTTGGATGGATTGCCTGAAATAAAAAAGAAAGAAATATTAATCAGGAAAGGTGTAAATTTCATTTAAATTTAAGATATAAATATAATATGAAAACATTAATAAATCTGACTGTCGATTACCAGTGTTTATTTGATCCGTATCATGACCCTGATGCCATTGCACTACTTGGTAGTATGAATTTAATATATGCCATAAATTTTGGAAGAGCGCTTGTAAGCAGGGAATGAAGTTAGCCGTCGAAATAAACTAAAACAGAAGATAAAAAAAATTTTTTTTCCTAATTGTGAAATCTATTTCATAAAATTAATATTTCTTAATTTAAGAAATTTAAACTAATAAGGCTGATAATTAATGCTTTTAATATTTTAATTCGTGGAAATTTAAATACTTTTTATAACAAATTTTCTCACTCTAAATGATTGCTTTTAGAATATCATTTATTACTTTTAGGATCATATAATTCATGTTCTTGAAAGATTAATAGTCCAAAAAGATTATTATAAATAAGAAAACTTATTTAATCTGATATTTTAACAAATAAAACTAAAATCAACATGAATTGAAATTAATGAAAATTTCTAAAGCAATGCTAAAAGCTTGCTTAACTTTTTATCAAGAAAAAAATAATACTCTTCTTCATATTCTATAGTTGTCACTTTTAACTTGTTTTTAATAGTTAAAATAAATTAATATCTGTCAGAACAATATCAAGTGTAAGCATTAATTTCTCCTGACATTTCCTTTTTTTAATGTTAAAATATTTTATTTAATAATTTAGAATTATGGATATATTGAAATTGTGTAGCATGAAGATATGAAAAATTTTACATTTTTAGTAAACCATAGCTACTCAATGACTTTAACAGTTCAGTTTTTTTGTTCTAATAAATTCATTAACTGGTTTTAATATTATATTGTGATATTACCTTACACAGATGCTGAAACTGTTTTTTACTCTCTCCATTGGTAACTGCATAATTATGTACAGTATTAAATACAACACTATGAATTTCAGATGTAAAATGCATAAGTAACTGATCCATTACTGTCTGAGTTTTGTCCAAAAGCCCATAGGCATCTTGCAATTTGCTATAAGTGGAATAATTAAATTTGCGACACATCTGCAGAAATAAATAATAACAGCATTAATTAGATACATTAATAAATATAAAAACTAATTATTGAAAATAATTCTGACAATAAATGAATTAACTTAGTATAAAAATTTTCACCTTACTTAGGGCAATATCCAATTGCTCCTCTGCCATATATAATGTGTCTTGTAATTTACAACTTAGCTGAGCAACACATTTAAAATGGCTAAAATTAGCTGCAACAATTTGACATTCTAATAAAAGATTAATGGCACCAGCATAGTTTTCTTCATTTAATAATTCTTGAAGCCTTTCATTTGTTTTTTGCTGCAATAAAAGATTTTGTATTTTATGTGAAACTACTGATCATAATAAAATGTATATTTCATAAATAAATACACAAAATGTACCAAAGTTTTTATCATGTTCAAACTTTTAAGCAACTGACAAATGCTCTGCTTCCTTTTATAATTTGCTAAAATTCCTAAACTAGCTGTAGTAAATTGTTGCTTTGTGATATTCAAGTAATGTCGTCCATCTTGACAAATTTTCAATGCTTCACCAATATTGTCTTGCAATTCTGAAATCCTTAATAATTCTGATTTGAAATAAGATTCTTTTTCTAAAATTAATTGTAACATTTTTTTTGAAACAACTCCATGTTGCCTGTACAGGATTTTCAAATCCTTTTTAAGACTACAGCAGTCAAGCATTTCTGGAAGTTTCTAGAAATACAATCAAATATGCTACCATATATAAAACTGTAAATTTTTTGAATGTTGCATAATACTTAATTGCTATATTTTAGATTTAAAAATACCTACTTTTAACTGATAACACTTTACATCAAAATCTTCTCTTGGATTGAAATAATTTTTGTCTATCTGCTTTAACACCTCTTCATCTTCAACAACATCCTCCTCTGGTTCAGATGAGGGCCTACATCTTGTAGCTGCCTCATTACTTTTAATAATTTCATCACTTAGTTCTTTATTTAGTTCAGCAAATGATAAATCTAAAGAATGATTACTCTAAAAAAATTCAGATATTATTTAAATATTGTTTATAATTAACTAGGATAAAGGATATCTCTATTTCCAATATGTTTATGATTGCAAAAAAGCAATTTTATAAATATTAGTTGAAATTTCATAAAAGAAAGAAATGTAATTTAAGATAAATATATTTATTTAAATTATTAATTATAACTAAGTAATTAATAACATCAGAATTATAATGTTTTAACATAAATATTTGCAACACCTATTTTTTAAAATCATTAAACACCCAAAACTATTTAGCAGATTTTAAGATTTTTTTTTTAAACCTAATAAGAGAAAAATGATAATTGAAAAAAATTTTATCAAAATGTCCAGGTGCAATAACAAATGAAGACAAAATTATTGTTCAGATTTCAGTTTTATTTCTAAAGAAGAAATTAAGTTTTTAATTGAAGTTAAAAATGACATTTGAATTTTGAAATTTTTAGATTAATGAGAAACAAGTATTGCAAGATTTAAGATTCGGATAAGTTTTTCATTTATCGTATGGGTATATATGAATTCCTTTATTTGTTGTTATGATGCTAATGAAAATATTTCTTACATCTGCGCTTAAAAATTAATTTTTTCAACTACAGCATGGAAATATCTCTGACATTTCAAATCAAATTCTGATTCGTGATCATAAATGTATGTGGTATAATTATTGTAAGCATTTTCCAGAAAAACTTGGAATTTTAATGTTTTTTTTTCTTAAGTTATCTGTAAAATACTGAATTGACGGCAAATCCTTCATAATTAATAAACACACCTGTTTCTTGACGAAATTTAAAACTTTCGATTTCAACTCATCCATCTCCTACCATTTTAACTGTAAAATAATTTACGTGAGGAAAATCTGAGTTAATTTAAATGAATATATATTACTTCAAATTTAAAAAAAAAACGTGTATGAATATAAGTAAAATGTACAATATTTATTTACTTTTTCTCATTTTTACGTTTTATGTGTCAAATCCCGCTGAATGGCGACAAAACTTTTTACGCCGTCGACAAAACAACCTGCTACTTGTTGCGGGATCAATTTCAAAAATTTTCCCGCTAAAAGTCTGCCAGGCTCGAGGCAATAATCGGGAATTCCACAGTTATTTTGCTGATTAGCAAATTTTGGACGTGAAAAAAATTTTTTAAGTAAAAGCAATGTACGTGCTTAATGTTCATATTCGGCAAGGCATTACAAGAAAAGAGAGAGGAGAAAAGTGTTTCCCGGTCACGGATCATACATTTCCACCGCGAATGTATGGTTTTTCAATTTTAAAATCAGCTTTAACGCCTTTCACATTAGAAAAAAAAAAGTCACCTTCGGCCAAATGATTCAATTCCTTCATAAAGTTTTTTCTTTAAATATTTGTTAATATTGTTAGCATCGGTCGTCAGTAAGCAAGATTGCGCGTTTCCGTGCCCACATTTGCTGTTGCCACTTCCATTCTAAGCTCATGCTCCTGATTTTTTTTGAATTCCTCAAATTAAACTTTTCTTTTTTTAGTTTCTGAAAGTACAAATAAAGTGAGAGCTATGTTTCATCGATTTTTTTTTTTTTTTGCAATCAAATAGTTCGTCTTCGTTTAAAGCAAATTGCTGGAAGAGATATGAAATATGTGTAATTTTAGATTTAAAAAAGAAAATAAATTCTTGATAGCAAGTTGGCATCTTGGAAATAAATTTATGACATGAGAAAAAATTTTTTTCCCGTTTCATTGCTTATGGCAGTAACTGAAATTCTTATTTGCTTTTTTTCTGTTAAATTTTTTTTTTTTGATTTAGATTAATTTTTAATTCAATTAAAACAAGAAACAGATTTAACGTGTTAAGGGGATGAATGAAACAAACTAATTTTTGTAAATTTTATTAAATGATAGCTGGATTCGATGAATATGACTCTTCTTTTTCAGACAATTAATTATGATTTTATTTTTTGGTAGAAAGCCTGAGTTTGCAGAGAAATTATTTTTTTTTTTTATTAATCCACATGGTATACGTGCTGTAAATGAAAATATAATGTTTCATATCAAGAAGCAACTAGAGATACAGCCAAAATGAGAATAAAGAATGTTATAATTTTTCTGAATATTCTTGCACCAAAGTATAATCGTTTCATATCAATATTTTATTTAAAAAAAATTGTTGCAATAATTAACATGTACTCTTCAGAAATATGAAGAACATGGAATCCTTCAAGTAACTCAGTTATGTGGGACTTCAATCATTATATTAGTAAGAATCAAAGAAGTTAAAAAACTAATATGATTGAAGTAACGGTTTCATGACTTTCGCAATTGCAATGGTGTCTTAAATGAATGAGCAACAATGAAAGAAATCTTACATTTAAGGTGGAAAAGGGGAAATTTTAAGTGCATGGCTTACTGCGTCCAATATAATGATTATATGAAACTCTTAATTTTGAATTATGAAACTCTAATCCTTGGGCATTTCATTATGGGCCTGCCTCGTTTTCTTTTTCCCTTTTTAAATGAAAATTTCCTCAAATTCCGCGGACAAAATTGAATTTTAACATTACTCGTTAACGACATCCACTAAACATTTGAATTATCGACCGTAAAACTCTGCTTGTGGAATCATTAAGGCAATTACGAATGAGGATGATTTTACGGTGAAATAATTTCGCGAAGTGATTGTTTTCCAAACGAAAGAAACATCCAGTAGAAACTCACCGTTGATGATGTCCAACGGATGAAACTTGTGGGGAATTTTGCGTGATTCGAAAAACCGTTGGGTACGTCCGATTCTGGCTTCCCCACGGCTTATTCTTTCAATTTCCAGATAATTGCGTACATATAATATATATTTTTTTAATCAACTTAATCTTTATATAGCGTTTTATTAAGGCATTAAAGAGAAACGAGGCAGTTACTCAACGGTCTTGTTAATATATATTGACACTTTCCAACCAGTATTTTTCTCGTAACGCAGCACAAGGACACAGACGCAAATCGATTCGACGAAAAGGGGGCTCGGATTGATGCCGGGTTTGACGCGCAGCGTTCCCTTTTTGCATTCGGCTCCGCGCTTTGACGTCATCAACTTTAAAAGTTGAAATGATCAGTCTCTCGCTGTTCGTCTGCTTTTCTGGGTGAGGTTTACAGTAGCGAAGTGGTGGTTATTTTTTTTTATACTTTTTTTTTTATTTTTTTGAAGACTTTAATTATTCCTTGTTTTTTTACTTCACGAAAAGAGCGGTAAGTTGTTTTTTAAGTCGATCCACGATCTCTGTGAGCAATATTCTGCTCATTCGACGATTCCGAGCAGAATGTTTTTCTTTATACGAAGAATGCGGTTTTGTAATCGGTCGTTAACATAGGCTTAATTTGCATTTTGTAACTAACTATAAGAAAAAAAAAGCTCTAAATAATTCTTATTTGTATTTGAAGAAAACCGAAAGGTAATGAATTTGCCATTGATAGAAGAGTTTTCGGTTTTCCACTTTAATAACTTATATGCTTGCTACCGGTTGCTATAAATTGCCGTTTACCATTTACTAATAATTTTTTCAGGCATTTGTTTTTATTTTTTTTTAAATAATACTACTTTCTTCTATACATTGTCCTTGGCCTAGAATTTTTAAAAATGAAAACTATTCATTGTTATAGAGCATTATTTAGACGGTGGCCGCTATATTAAATAGAAAAAAAAATCTATCTTTCTAACAATTTCATTTAGAATTAATTTTGCATTGATTATAAACTGCTTTTGCATTGCCTCTGTTTTAAAGAGTTTTATGAAATTTTGTTTCGTAAAACATATAAATTTACATTTTCACTGACATCAGATTTGTTTTATTAAAAAATTGCAATTTTAGATTTTGCATTGATCATGGGTGATTTCCAAAAATTTAACTCAACAATGATGACAGTATTAAATGTGAAGTAACATTTTGTGAAACACAAAAATGACTGAAATGTTGTTTTAATGCAATTTCTTCCATTCCCATTATGATATCACATTGTAAAATTTGAAATAAAATTAAAAATGAAAGTATCAATTACAATGTTATTTATTTCATGTTTAACTATATGGATTTTTGGATAGAGCTGTGCAAATGAGATTAAGAGAAGAAAAACAGTTCGGTTTTAATAATTATTCACTCCAGAATAATTAAATTTAATTCTGATTGTTTGAATTTATTGTTTGTTTTGTAATGATGTTATTAAAACTTCTCTACTTGCGAATTTGTAGTTAAAAATTTAAAAGCTTATGCCTTTATATGAATATGACCCATATTTGTTAGTGAACTATTTAAAGTGATGCCTTCCATATCTGATAAGAAAATAATTTGTTAATCACATAACACTGACATACATTGAAAAATTAAGTGAAACTGCAAATAGGAATGTGTGTGTACATCTGCAGTTTTTCAAAATTTTTTTTCACCATGCATTTCATCAATGATTGTATACAGTGTTTCCTGCCATCATATTATCATTAAGATGCATTTAAAAAAAAAAAATAGGTTTTGTTAGTTTTGTTTAGATGTTCATTAATAATTTAAGCTTAATTTAATTTGTCAAATTTTTCCTTTTTTTTTTTTGGCATGAAGCACTCAATTGAGGTCACATTTCATTTTTTCAAGTCACTTGATTGAATGTTTGATAATATGTAAGGTGGCATAAACCTTTTGGCTGCTTTGCCATGAATGAATGTCAAGTGTTACCAGGTTGACTTCACTGAGTGATTTGCCATGAGAAATTTATAATCACATTATTTATTGTTTTCTCAGATAATTTCATATGAGAGAAAAAAGAAAAGCAACAAAAATTTCACTGGGACACATCATTTTAACCCTTGTGCATGGCAATAAATGTTTGAAGCATAAAAAAATAATTTTTGCCTTTTTGGCGGTCAAGTCCGTCATAAGTTTTTAATTACTTATTTTTAATGATTTCCATTATAAACGCTTTCGGTTATTTGTCACTCCTGCAATTTCAATCGCGTGCTAATTCAAAGCACGAGATAAAAATCATGATTGCGGATATTATCTTGTTTTCTCCAGAATTCGGATCCTTCCAATCCTCTTCACATCCATGGAGAATTGTTTGAGCCGTGCATTGTGAAAGTCAAAAGATTCAGAATTTGGATGTTGGTGAAATAAATTTTTCTTTATCCTTCTCCCTTTTTGTGCAGTGTGATTTACAAATTTTCTTTAGTGGCATTATATAATCAGTAATTTTTAAATTAATTCTTTCCGATTAAAAAAATAAAAACTGTGGGGTTTAATTCTATTTCATTTTTTTTTTTTTATTTGAAACGTTGATGAATTAGTGCATTGTTATATATGTTAATGCTGATAGGTGTAAATGTCATAAAGGTGTTATTATAATATATAATGTCATGCGAACAATCCGATTCGTGAATCGTTTTACGTCGATGAATGAGAATCAAGGCTTGATTCAAATTTTCAAATAACTCGCGGTTGGAAACCCTTTTACGGTGCTGCAAAAGAGTGGTTGGCACAAGAAAAGCGCGTGAAACCAGCGCGTTGAAGAAGAAAAGGAAAAAAAAAAAAAAAAGTAAACCTTGAAGATGCAAAGCGGAATTTTCAGATTAGGTCTCTCATTTAACTAATGACATTGATGCGAAACGCGAAGTAATACATGGACATTATTAATATGTACTTTGCTCCTATTATCTTTCTATATCATCGTGCCCATAAAATGTTTCTTTATGTTAATTTTTTTTTTCGCACTACGATGCACTGCCTCTCAGCGTGAACGGGTGGGGGAAGTTCTATGTATTTTTATTACTTCTAAGCCGCTGTCGTTCGCGTCGCCCCGGAGCAGAAGGGAAAACCGCGACGATACATCCGGGCAAACAGTTCCTCTTCCGGCAAAGACTGGCGCGCCGGGTTGCGCTTCGCTTTTTCTTTAATTGTTTGAAGAAAAAAAAAAAAAAAAAAAGGCATCCGGCAGACGATGAGCATCCCGAAGGACGCGAGTTCCGGTTTCGAGGCTTTATCCGGAGAAAGCGGAGCATTTAAAGAAAAAAAAAAAAAAAGTGGAAATTTTTTTTAGCTTCGTTAACCTTCCGGCGACGTGTCAAGGAAAATCCTCGACAGTTGCGCGGAACAGGAGTCTCCGAACCATAGACGCGAATTTTAAGCACGACGAAGGCGAGCGCGTACGCCGGCCACGGAGGGGACGAAATCGGAAATGTCCGCCTCGCAGTGTTGCGAAAAGTTTTCGGTTCGTTTTTCTCGGCTTAGCTTGGCCCCCGATGCGAAAATCCCCGGTTTAGAGCGACCTTATTTATATGTGCAACCTCACCTTTATTGTCCTATTTATATATTAATCTTATTATTAGGGATTGACCATTTTATCCCGGGAAATAATTCTGCGGTTTAAATTATCCATCGAACAATGCGATTCCATTTTTTTTTTTGCATCGTGGTTATGCGCGGGATACGTTAAAATCTTTTTTTTTTTTCTATGATTTCGCGATCCGCGTTCCCGTGTAATTTTCGGGGCGTTATTTAATAAATTCGCACGCAGACCGTGTCCGTGCGCATTTTCTAAACGCGGAACCCCCCGACCGGGATTGCTTGCTTTGTCAAACGGTTTCCCCACCCCCACCCCTTTCGATAAGACCGACTTTTGCGTTTTCGACGGTTGCGGACCCGTCCGCGCCGGGTTTTCGGCGACGTGCGCGCTCCTTGCGCGCGAAAGCAGCATCGAGCGCGGTTCGGGGATCGGGATCCGCATCGTTTCTTGTCGTGCATCTTCGCGTCCGCATCGCAACAAGTACGCGTCGGCCGCGTGCATGCGTGGAGGGGGCGAAACGCTCTCTGCTGCCCCGACAATGCGGCAAACCTTAACCGGTGCCGCGTCTTCGTCTTGGCACCCGTCCGAGGCGTCTTTAACGGATCGACCGCGTATCATCGCGACAAAGATTATTTCGGTTTCACTCCCGCCCACGCCTGCCTTTTATCTGAACATTATCACGATAAGCAGATTTATTTTGTTTTTCTTTTTAAACCGTTTGAAGGACGTGGTTCGCGGGCTAAATGGCGTTAAGATACAATTTTGCCGTTGATTCTTCCGGAAATTCGTTTTTTTTTCCCTCTTTTTTTCGTCTCCCATTTAGAATTGGTAACAAAATGAGGCGTAACCTTCAATGGTCATTTGTCGCTTTTATAAAGGCAGAAGGTCAGCTCATTTTTTTTGTAGGCCGGCTGCTGGCCGGTCCCCCCCCGTCCTCTCCCCTCCCCCGAATAATTGTTCGAGGAGACCCGCGCATTGGTAATTGCCCCTTTCCCGCTGCAATTTTCGCGTTCTTCTCGCCCGACGCCACGCCTCCGGGATCGCAGGCTTTCATTGCAATTTCCTTTGAAAGACGAACCCCCGTCGAGGCCGAAAACGATTTCGAAAACGTCGGAATACCTGCGAAATCGAATTCAACCTGGCAAAATATGTGAAATATTACACCGGCACGTCCGAATGCGGCAGGTTACCCAAGGCGGACGCAGTGCTTACTTCGTCTGGCACCGCAGCGTTCGACGAAATTGTTCCCTTCTCCGTGTGCTCCCATCGGTCCTCTCGACCCTGCGTCCTGCATCCTCCGTTGAGAGATTGCGAATGAGAAAAAATTGCGAAATTAAAGCTCGATGTCGGCAAATTGACGATCCATCCGCATCCAGAACGGACTTCCGTGAGGGCTTGCACAGACCGCTTAATCCGTTTCGCCCCGAAGAATAGCCGCGAGAACGTGGAAAACAGTCTTGATTTGTGCGCTGCAGCAGAGCGGGCATGGCTCATTAAACAGACTTCTGCATCTCACGCTGTTGGCCGAGTTGCTTTCTATGCGCGTTTTGGAGCAACAGTGGAAAAAAATCCATTAGGCTTATTTGTAAATAGGATAAAATTTGCCTTCATCCTTTCTGTAGAGCAAAAGGTATCTTATGAATTTACTTTACTTTTATTATTTTTTTTTCTGATCTTAATTTATTCCACTAAAGAATCATTTCTTTTTTATGGATCCTGATAATTTCATCAAAGGTAATACTGTAATCGCTCCTCTGAGGTTTTTTCCCTCCTGTTTTCTGACGCAGGATTTCCCGGCTTTGAGGTGCCGTTCGAGGATGATGATTGCGTGCCGATTCAGAAAGGGAAAAAACTTGCGATTTTTTCGCGCGGCAAAGTGTCGATCACGGTTTGCGGGATTTGCCGGGCAGAATGTTGGGTAAGCTTAAAGTTGTGGCTGTTCATTAACGGCGTCCGAACGCGTTCAGGTATTTTACTCCAAATATTCGGTAAGGTGACACTGCGCCGTGATATAATGGCATCATCACGGTCGCACGAGCCTGGTCATGCAAGTTTTCGTTCCTTTGTTCATCCAAAACCATACCGGCACGGGTTGGTAAGATCTTGGAGAAACTTTACGGTTTAAAAAAAAAAAAAAAAGTCAAAATCAAATTGCTTAAGGGAAAATGAAGGCAGAAATATAAAATTTTCATTTCACACTACATTTTCACTGCTTACACACGTGCAAGAAGTGTCTGAAAGCGTTCCTGTATTCACCTGTAACTTCGACCGCAGCCTTGTTTATACACATGAATTTTATGCCATTATTATTTGGTGTTTATTTTTACTTTTTTTTCTTATTCGATAAATTTTATTGTAATACATTGTTTATAAGGTAAATTGTTGTAATTTACACAATTTTAAATTTTTATTTTTATGATCCAAATCAATTGATTTAACAAAAGTTGTTGCTAACAGTTAAAAATTTTTGATTTAACCCACTTTTTTTTTTAAATACTATGTATGAATTAATGCTGACAAATACGCGTTTATGCATATTAATTTTGTCTGTTATATTTTTAAATTCGTTCACAATATATTGTTCTCTTAATAAGAAAGGTGATTTGCGCATGGCCCGATAAATTTCTATTAAAATGAGAAAGTCAAATTTAGTGCTCTTCTTACATTTTGGAAAATGTAAATTTTAGCGTTGAATTTAATTGCGAAAATTAACATAAAAATTCTTTCACATTAAAATTTGAAAGTGGTTTTGTGGCTTTGCACTTCAATTTAGTAAAAACTCAAAAACCAAATTCTAATTTAACATACAACGTCTTATTTTATTTGTATTTTTTTTTTTTTAAATAAAAAGTTTAGATTAATATTTATAATTTTGGACATTCAATTAAAATAACTTGAAGGTATGAGTCGTTTGCATATTAAGTATTTGTTGTGATAGGCAAATTAATATTTACATGTTTAAGCTGGTTTGCTGTGATTTGTTTTGCCAAACTAACAAATTTGTCGAAGAATTTGTGGCACAAAAATTATTCATGATTGAATTCTTTTTTCCTTTTTTTTTTTTTTTAATTGTGAAAAGATATTTTTAATGGCACACGACTGAAAACATTGCGGCCGCAACGAATTACCAGATTGCAATCAAATTTATTAATTTTTTTCTCAAATTAATGGTTTTTGCGTTGACAATGTCGGCTAATGAGAGCATTGCTTTGGAGGAGGTTCAAGTGCATTGGGCCTGTCATGCTTCAAGGTTTATCCTTGTTTATTGTACAAGGGGGAATGGAAAGTGTCATTATGAGGTAAAGGGAATTGGTATTTTTCATAATGACTGTTCGGTCGTAACGAGAGGTGCACTTATGCGAGCTATTAGCCATGGTTTTTGGTCAAAGGAAAAAAATTGTCACCTCCTTGGTGTACCACTTTAAAAAATTACACATTTCACTTCGAAATAATTCCCATAATGAAATTTTATTGTTTCTCGGTACAAATTTCCTCGGTTTATCTTTTTGTGAAGCCCATATATATATATATATATATATCTAATCTTAAGTGTCTGATACTTTAAACGTAACAGGTTTTGACTTAGTTTATTTACTTTAGGGAGCAATTAAAATTGTAGGCGATTTTTACAATATTCCTTTTGTTTTAGGTTAAGATACTTTTGGGAAAAAAATTATTTTCTTAATATAAATCGCTTTTTTTTAAAAGTTATGTCCATTAAATTAAAATATAGCGTTTAAGTTCATATAATAATGATTCCTCTAAACTTTCAAACGGTCTTTTATGTTATTTTTCCAATACTTAAATGCGTGCTTCTTCAGATGTTATCAGTATAGTTAATATTTGTGGTGCATATGTAAATTCATCAGACGTGCTTAAAAATTTTTTTTTCTTTTTTTATTATATGCACGAATTTGAAAACCACATATACAGTCAAAATCGTCATATAACACAAGCAAGTTACAAATATAAATCATAATGCAAATCTTATTTCTGATTGGTTAAATATATTTGAACAATAAAAAAAAATCACCTGACACCATATAAAGTAACATTTTATGCATCATATGCGCATATTTTAAAGTACAGTTCTATAAAATAAATTCGCAGAAATTGGTGATAATCTGCTACTATGCAAAATATACTTATGTTATTCCACTTGAGTACGAAGATTCTATATATATATATATATATATATATGGGGGTTTGATACAGGTATCACATTATACAAGAGCCAACTACACTATGTACGTGACCTAAAGCGATACAAACTTAATATTTCAAAACGTCGAATAAAAAAAAATGTGTGTACATCATTTGAGGTAAATTTTTTTAAACAAATTTGTATACCTTGAAAATTTTTGTCGTCTAAACACCGGGAACTTATTTGGTATTTTGAGTTTTTCTTTGCCGCACGGTGAGGTTTTCCTTTTTCAATGGCGGATCGCCACAGTCGGAAGGTTTTTCCTTTTTCTTTCAAAAGAAAACATCGCTGAAACCAGCGGTTTTATGTTCCGTTCCAGAGAGTTCGCCGTAATTAACTGCTTCATTTGAGGTTAGTCTTCAGGTACGCTGAATTTGGATTTCCGAAGGCGGTTGCCAGCACTCGCACTGGCATGGATTCTCCCTTCTCTCGATGCAGGTCGCATGCTTAAGCGGGCGTTGTAACCCATTGTTATTCGCAGTCGATGCAGTAAAGATAAGTTAAAAGCCCATAAAAGAAAACTCGACGGTTCCCGTAATTGATAAACCATGTTTTTCGTTCACTCCGTGGAATCTCTTTCATTTTTACCACACAAACGGATAAGTTTTCATGAATAAATCGTCCGGTTGCCCGCGGCGGCGCGTTCAAGAAGCGCTCCGCATATAGCCGAACGGCTCCGAATTCCTGCGCTCCGAAAATTCCAAGTCTAATGTAACGTTCTTTCCTTTCTTTTGCCCCGCTCATCCCCGTGGCACGTTTGAGTTGGCTGCTAGAGAAATGCGAATCCAGCGCGTCGGAAGTAAAATCCGAAACGGGAGGAAAAGGAGATGACTCTCGTTTTTCCTCGCCATAAAAAGAGCGAATCAGGCGATTCGCAGGCTGAGGCCGAGCGACGATTTTCCCCGCTAAACGCGTCCGGCGCGAATGTTCCTGTCAGGGAATCAGTCAATGGCAGCCACTTCATTAAAATGAATTAATTTTTCTTCCTGGTATTATGGAAGTGCCACGAACGTTGGCGACCGTAATTTTTCCGTCCTTTGGATAATGACAGGCGAATTTAAATAACACGCTGTGCTTGATTGCTCAAATCGAATACCTGCTAGTTTAAGCAAGGTGTCGTTCCAGAATTTTGCGGCTAAATTATTCTTGATCCTGCAACGGTCCGCGTTGTGTGTTACCCTCAGAAAATCATTTAAATTCAAATAGCGCCGGTTTTAGCAAAGCTTCGTGTTTGCATTCGCGCGAGTTCGTTAAACTTTATTTGAAATAAGTTAAATAGATTTAAAACCAGGGTGTACCAAAGTATCGGTAGAGTATTTTATCGCCTCACACTGTGCGAATATGTAAGTTGCGTGAGCTTGCGCCAAGATATTAAGGCGATAAACGGGGATTATTACGTTGCAGGGAATATTTCGATGTTGGAATTCTTTATTTGCGCACGGATCATTAGAAGACTCTCTCATGTGAGAAGTCACCCTTCGTTCGGTTTAGATCAAGAATGGCTCGGATTCGCATTTATGATGAATGACATTTCGGATTCTTAATAACATGAGAAAAGATCGGAAATGAACGGGATTATCAATGAAAGATGAGAAAGCGAACGCTGCATTATCGAATGTTGGGTTATCTAATGGGCAAAGGATGCTTTCTTTCGTTAACTATATTAATTCATTGACAGGTATTAACAGACGTTTCCTATGAATATTTTCATATTTAAATTCGGACACGAACAGTTAATTACCTCCTTTTTTTTTTGTTTCAATGTTAAGTAGGAATATTCTGTAATTACTTGACTGAATTTATGTCAGTTCGGTTAATTTCAATAAGAATCAGCTTCTAAGGTGGCCGAGGTTAGCGAGTGCTTCATAGTAATTAGCAGGTTCCATTCAGTAAAATGTTTCGAAATCGAAATATGTATCGTCCGTTTAGGGGGGGAAGGAAAAAATTATAGTTTACGCTATCTTTTACGTTAAATATACGAACGTGTATTGTAAATTATGTTAAAGTACGCGATGTATGTATGACGCTATAACACAAATCGAATCTTCCTTCAGTGGAGGTGATGTACTTTCAGAAACTATCGAAATTCCTTCAGGGGTTAGAAATTGCTGTTTGCATTAATTAAACCTTTAATTTAATCGAGCTGTCAACTTCGACCTTAAAATTTCAGTTCAATAGAATATATAAACTAATTGTAAATAGTAGTTAACGCTAAAAAGAAAAAGAGTGGAGCTATTATTGCTAACCGACACAGACGGAATATATATTGCACTTTAATGAAGTCTGCTTCTTAATTCTGATTATATTGTAGTTTTATCCGAGCCAAGGTTACAGGAAAATAAAGTTAATGGCAATTGTAGGGTCTGCTATTCGGGCAAGCGAATTTCATTCATTTGCCTACAGCATTTCAGAGATTTGACTTTTATCTTTAAAAATGTCTTTCATTCGCATTCTTCCAGTCGAAACTATATTTTTTTCCAACATGATCAAGTCTTTAAAACTGCACCGTTCTTTACGTGGTGTTTTTGTATTTTACAAATGCTGCACTTTTGTTAAAGAGGCTGCTCATTGCTCACACATGTTCCTCTATATTTCGGCCATTAATTTTTAAAAAAAAACAACGTGCTGCATATTTACACTCACATACGTATGAAGACAATATGAAGGTGATACAAATTCCATTCTTCTTTTTTTTTTTTTTTTTTTCATATTTATTAGCATTCAATAAATATTTATGTTGTTGTGCAATGAAAGAAGTCACGGGTAATGAGAAGAAAAATTCAGTGAATTTCTTTTTGTTAAATTTGTATTTACTTTGTCAGATAAGCAATATTTTGATTCTGTCAAGTTCATTTGGTCCATTATTTATAGTGGATGAGAATTAGCATTGGATGTTGTGGCACTATCGTAATTTAACATCAAATACACATTATTTTTCTGTACATAATGTTTTAAAATTTTTTTTAAAAATATTTTGTAACTAATTTTTTTTTCTTCCCGGTACATCGTTCGAAACTAAAAGTTAAAATTTTATGGTTTTTATGATAGCCAATTAGGTCCTATGTCATTTTTTTTTAAATATTATCCACGTTGATATAAATATTTTCTTGTGCATGTTGACATTTTTGACATTATTTTAATTTATGAATTATCTCGGTAAAAAAAAGCAGAACAACAAGAAAAATGTTTATTACTTGATCATTTTTTCCCCAAGAATGTTTTCAGCTTCCTTTCCCCTGTGCGAACTCTTCTTTTCTGTAAACAATAGCCTATTCTTATGTGCTTCGGAGATTGAAGTTATTTGTTTCATATAGATCCATCGTGAAGTGCACTTGTGCGCAGTTTATTTGTAATAAGTTTTAATAATATTATTAATACTAATATTAATAATAATTTTCTTTTTTTAAAGTTATTTTCAACGTTTCTTTACTTCTCATCTTCTTCAGTGCTCACTTGGTTTTTTTTTTCTTAACAAAAATCCAATATTTCTTTCTTGATAGATACATCAATTATTTCCTTTCCGAGTGCTAATTCTTTAGCATGTTCTCTTTTATGGATGAAAACTCCTTCTTACAACCCTTTAAGCTAAATAGTCATCGCAATGTTTTTTAATCGCTAAATTCTGTAGATATTTATTAAAATTCATTGTCGGCTGTTGCCGAATATTTTTTTGCTTCAACACTGTAAATTAGTATAAAGGCAACATACACATCGTGTTTCTGTACATTACACATTTAACATTTAAGTTGATGATTTCAAGAGAGAATAAGAGCTGAGCTGTCGATTCGTCAGTCTCCAAGACTGTTTAATGTATGCGAGGGAAGACATCCACGCATAAATAACAGCAAATATTTTTATTATTTTAGATATAAACTAGATTTTTTTTAAATTAATTACTAAAAATGTAATCCTTCACGATTGTTCGTTGCAAATAATTTTATTCATATCGTTTCGCACCTCTCATTTCTTATATCTTCAAGTTTTACATTGTTTTGAGCAAAAATATTTTCAATCTTAAACGAAATTCCTACAGCTTCTTAGAAAATTGTTTCCGGAACTAGCTGGGAAATTTCCTTTTTTGACGGTATGAGAAAGACTTTTCATGAATTTTTTCTACGGCGCAAATTTTTATCTTCTCGTTGCAGGCATAATAGGCACAAGGAAGGGACAGAAGGAAAAAAAGCATGACGGACGACAAACACGGTCGTTCGGATTCGTACAGGGTGGCGACTGTAACCTCCCTTGCAGATGACAACAAAACAGCAGACGGTAAGACGAAAACCCGGAGAAAAACGGCCAAAAAGGATGGAAATCTCGATGATCTTAAACAGGAGCTGGACATTGATCACCACAAGATCACTCTGGACGAGCTGTTTCAAAGGTAGCTATTCAAATTAGTTTTCTCTCTGCGGCACTGCATTAAAACTTAGCCAGTCAGTATTGTCAATGAAAAACCGAGTACAGATCTGTACACATGGATCAGTTCTTACGCTCTCGGTAAATTTAAGATCTTAAAGTTTTTTTTTTCATTTAGCTTCTTTCCATGTCTAAATTGCAAAAACTAGTTTTATTCCTTTAATTGAATCCAGACAGTCTGCTTTCCTCGTTTCACAGAAGAACAAGTTCATTAATTGCTTATTTTATGTTAGCTTTTTATTCTTCAGATATATATATATATATATATATAAATTAATTACGATTATATTTATTCAGTAGTATGAGCAGTAAAAATTAGCGCAAGCTTTCATTCAGCATGTCTTCTCTTCTAGCATTTCGCCTTTAATGCCCTCTCACCGGAATTGCCGTTGAATGTAAAAATATGTTTCCCATCTTCACAGCAAAGAGTTGCTGTCTCATTTTGTTTATTCTCCTGACACGGTGTCAGAGTCATCTCTTGCTTCAGTTCCACGCTTTCTCACGAAAGCTGCGACAGTTTTCCCTCATAGATGTTACCGACCTGTCTCTTGTAAGTTGCTTCTCGTTTGCTTCCTCCGTTCTTCGTAGCATATTTTCGACAATATTTCTCTCGCGATGCTGAACGAAAAGACCTGGACAGGGGGAACATTTTCCGAAATTACGCTACCTCGTGGTTTCTTTATTTTGGAAGGTTCTGCACGAATCCCGAAACCGGTTTAACATCGGCCAAGGCGAGGGAAAATCTCGAACGGGACGGGCCAAATTCCTTAACGCCACCAAAAACCACTCCGGAATGGGTCAAATTTTGTAAGCAACTGTTTGGCGGATTTGCTTTACTGCTGTGGATCGGTTCTATTTTGTGTTTTATTGCATATGGTATTTTGGTAAGTCTTTAAACCATCATTTGTCGGATTTCATTTAACTGTACGAGAGTTTTCTGCACCTTTTTTTTTTTTTTTTTTTTTTTCCTCTTTTTTTTGCCGGCGGTATCTTGAAGAGTTGAAATTGTTACACGTATCGCATCGTCACTGTCTTGGCATTGCATTGGATCGTTGCAGTGTTCGCTTCCCGTATAGTTACCGCTTGATGCTTGTTCAGCAGTGATGCATCCTTTCCTATAGATCGGTCCCTTAGCGTCCGCGCATCTCTAAGGATTCCGTCGAATTATTGTACCTCTAAAACGCGTTTCACGGCGCTTGGAATTCGTGCGTCAGCAGTGTGACCGATTAAAATGTTAACTTGTTTTAATGAGGTACGGAATAAGTTCGGACAGGTACTGGTGTGGATGCGAAGACATGTTTTTTTCAGTGCACCTTTCGGTGCCCGGGAAGCTTCTTTACAACAAAAATGTTTTTTTTTTTTTTTTTACAAAAAATTGATCCATTTTTTTTTGTATGCTCTCGTTCGGTTTGAATTCCTTCCCTCGGGGAAATACCTTAAAAATGGACTTCTCAATTAACTTGGGGAACCTAACGAAAAAAAGAAATTCCATTCACATTGCGCACAAGCTCGGGTTTTCAAGCGCAACGATTCAAAAATTAGGAAATGCCCTGATAATCATTCAGAAGTTGCAACAGATAGTTGGAAAATCTGTACGGTTTCAGTTTCCTATTTATATTTGAGAGCGGCTTGTGCGTAAAAGTCAGATACATTTGGGTACCTATTTATTTTGATGATTTTGTATTTAAGGTTCGACTTTTTCACGACGTACATTTGCAAATGTAAAACAAAAGAGATCGAATGCGATTTTTAATAAGGTGGAACATCTTTGAGCTTTTTTTTTTTTTTTGTAGTGATTTGCTTGAAAATTCGCACCCACAACGTTAAATAAATGGCGTACTATTGCGAGGCACGTGGAAGTTTTCATTAACGGAGCCTGTTCCACATTCATTTACTGCAATAAACAGTGCAATTTTACGAATTAACAGGTCAGGTCATATGAAGATGTGTTTAGCATAGAAGGAACAAATTACAGTTTTGGTTTGAAAGTAATAGAGAATCGTGCCGAACTGCTGATCACCGAAAATACGGGAATGCGTTCGGCGCGGGTGACTTGTTGGATGCGCTGCAGGCGTAAGGTCGTAAGGTGCAAGGGACGCGCGCTTTTCCCGTTGCAGTTTTTGGGGAGGTGCGGAGCAGTCGGGGAAGGAAGAAAATTTTGACGTAAGCTCGAAGTTTTCCCGTTGCGCGAGCGCCAAGCCGGTGATGCCTGGCTTCGGGTTGGAGCGACCTTTGACGGCAGTGTTGGCACCTGGGCATCTCTTACCAAAGTCCATTCACGGACGATGGCCACTCGAAAGTCGGCCACTTGGGACGATTCCCTCACGTTGATCCGGGAGCCGCCTTCGGCCCGTGATTTATAGCCTTTGGCGAATCTGCCTCGCGATTTGACGGGTTCTCCGGGCCCCGCCACATTCCCGGGGCGCATTCAGAAATGCACGATTTGATCTTTCGGCGCATCGACGGTGACGGAGTGATGGAAAAGAGTTGTCTTTGGCCGTTAGCTCATCCTCGGAGTCGCTCCGAAGAATGGCGGAGAACGGTCCTCCTCGACGAAAGTTAAGTTTGTTCGCCATTGGAAATTTTTGCTGCGAATTAGGTCGATTTCTTTCGTGAAGAGCTCGTCGGATGTCATTTACGGATGTTTATGAGGTACCACTTTAGTTTATCATGTGCGAACGGATCAAAGATCTTAGGATTACGGTCGGTGGCAAGCTTTTTAGGTGGCCAACGGACGAAAAGCGAGTTCCAGCGGCGGAAGATTTTCTCGGGTTGCAGGGTCGCGTTTTGGTCACATATTTTTGCACAGTATTTACCAACACCTGAGGAGTGGATTTCCTTGAGTTGTTGTTGCGAAAATTTTCATTGACTCGAGAATTATTCAAGTGCGGAGAGAGAGATAAAATAATGAAGGATGAAGCTTTTTAGAGCGCATTAAAGATGTGGCTTCCAATGCAGCAATTAATTTGCCTGCAGCTTTTATTCCTGCACATACTTCTGTCTTAGCACGTTGCGGTCGGTGCGAACGTGATTCGATTCGAATTATGCTTCGGTTTTTATTTTCGTATATATATTCTACTTTTTTTTTTGTTAGCGTACCGCACGGTTGGAGGGTTGCGAATGTTTGCTTCAAAAGATTTGCGATTGTTCGGATTCCGACTGACAAGCATCTTCCCGGGGAATGCGCTCGACAATATATTTTCCTTGATTAACGTGGTAAAAGGCGTCGATCGTCCCGGCCATCACGGGTTTTGGAGAGGAGAACGAGCGCGCAGGATTCAGTTTCGCGGGATTTAAAAATCCCCCGGGTGAAATATCCCGCGGGATTCGGGATTTTCCGGCGAATATGGGTCGTGGGGACCACCGACGGTGCGCAAAACGCGGCTTCTCGCATGCGGAGCGCAATGCAGAACTCGTCCGTCGTTCCTCGAGAGGCTTCTTGCCTTCGTCCACTTTAATTCATCAATTTATGTGCCGCCGGGATTTAGCCTTGCACCCGGTAGCACCCGCAACTTCTTGTGGTGACCTCCGCCATCGCGGAGGCATCTCTCAATTTCGTCGAGCGAAAATGAGCGTCGAACTTCGAGATGGACGCATGCCCGCACCAGTGTTTTTTCTTTGGTTTAAGTACACAAAATATTAACTTCGTATACGCTTCTCCGTTCGCATATTTGCAATAATTATTGACTGTATTAATTTTTCTATTGTCTTTTAGGCGTTTTCGATTTGATCCTCGGTGAAAAAAAAAATTCTTAACCGGCCCTGCGATGTACTGCTAAATATGGAGAAGTCACTTAGAGTTTTGAATAATAAGTTCCTAAACTAAGACGGTGTCGTTTTAATGGATTCTTCATTTTGCTTTTTGTACGTGTCCCGATGACATCGGTGCAAAATGAAGTTGTCGCCGTTACCGATTTCTTTCATCACGGTCCCCGTCAGTCAAGTTCATTTCAACGTACAGAATTTTTATTATGTTGCGGTTTGGCCTCAAGTTTTGCTTTGATGTAGTTCGACATTGCAAGAGCATTAACAAGGAGATGCAGTCCCGAGAGACAAACTTAGGCGGAAATTGATTTACTTCCGAAAGTTTGTGCTCTGTGTTTGCAACTATCGTTATCATTGTGTATTATAAAATAAAAAAATTTCATTTTTTCTCCAGTTGTTAATTCAATTTAGCGACGTTTTCTTCTCGGTGGCATTTGAGAAAACCCAAATTGTTTTATCTGCAGTTCGGATGACAATGCCGATAAGCTCGATCAAAGGAAGAAATCGCATTTTTAATGGGAATGTAGAAAATGCAGGGAAAGCGTGGATTATGCTACAAAACGTTAGATGTTTGCCATCCAAAGACTGAAGCAACGAATCTATCTTTCACGTCTCCAATTGCATGTATGTTGTTAGTTTCTTGTGCTGCAGGCTGTTCTCGCTGCAGGATTTGAATCATCGATCTGTCGCCCGTTTAAGTCATTTCTGCAGCCTGTTTCAAATCCATTGTTAACAGTTGATTTTCTTTCGTTGCACAGGCCCCGTCATCTTTTGTCAGAATTTGTTTCGTCGGTCTTCCCTTTAGAAGAGAACCAGGGTTTAGACCTTGCTTAGGGATTGCCAATAATTTTGTTGTACGTTAACGTAATTTACGCAATCGGGATTTGCGCCCATTATTTATCATATGAAATTCTCAAATTAGTTGATGCAAAAAAATTGCTGTAAAGGTTTTCATGACCCTTGAATGAAATGGCAAATCTTTAGCTTATTTGAGCACGAGAGCAGGTCGACCTTTGCCGTTCATCTCGTCGCGTGATGCTCCATGCAAAGAGGATTCTCCGAGGTGTTACGGAGGATGTACACCTTCAGGAAATCGCACCCTTGACCGAAATCGGATTTTGCGGAGGGGACCTCGCAAAGGAAGCTGTTGGGAAACGGAACCGAATCGGCGCCGGGCGTTGTCATCGATGCGAAAACTCCGACGTCCTTTTCCCGAAAAATCGGGGCCGCAGACGTTGCGAGCTGCGGGAAAAGCCTCTTTGGAGCACATCGTTTTTTGTCTTTCTGCACAGTGCAAGGCAACTTCGATTGCTCGCCTTGGTATCAGCCTTGACATTCGGTGACTCCGGCAAAGAAAATGCCTTCTTGTGCCACGGTTCCCCGTTCACCTTTTACCTCAGCTTGGTATTTCGCCGGGGTTATGAGCGTGGCGCCACGCTGAAGAACTGCTGCGCGGACGAAACGCATTCCGACGTTCGCAGTTTTACGTATTCCTCCGCAACCGGACAATGTTTTCTTCTTCAAACGTCGAAAATCGATAACATCATCCTTTGCTAAGCAATCCTACAAATACATGGTCCGAAGACGGTGCTGTTATGGTCCCTTGAGGAAGCTTTCCCTGCAGCATTGGAGGGTTTGTCGTGCCGAAGCCAGGATTCTCGAAAAAGTGCTTCTTTTTCGTCTGGTGTTGCACCGTTTTGGCCGAGCTTAATAGATCGGTGATCTGCCTGGAAGCGAAGGAGAGATCGATCCCTCGGGGAAGTAGTTATGTGGCGGCTGCAGAGAATTGTCTTGCGATTTCGACTGGGAGAAGAAAAACCAATTCCGCAAAATAACGCTCTGATCCTTCAGTTTTAACGTACCACAGGCAATGGCCAGGAGACCTCAGATCGGCCTCGTGGAGGGCAAAATGATGACAACAAGCGGATTTTTCGATAAAGTAAAAGACGACAGTTAAAGTTACGTTTGGAGCATGTTTACTTAATATAAAATTTTTGCGCATTTTCTTTTGCAGGCCTCTACCGTTGAAGAGCCAGCGGACGACAATTTGTACCTCGGAGTGGTACTGGCTGCTGTCGTAATAGTAACAGGTATATTTTCATATTACCAAGAGAGTAAGTCGTCAAGGATAATGGAGAGCTTCAAGAACATGGTTCCTCAGTTTGCCACTGTAATCAGGTATTGACAAAACAGGTTTCTGACATTTATTTAAGCGGTATATTAAGAATAATGAACGGCGTTGTTAAAAAATTAAGACATGCATTATTTTTATTAAATACATGCGTTGCGTAGGCATTTACACGAAGCTTCATCCGGGGTCTTATGAAAGAGATGGGAAAATGCTGCAGACGAAATTCATTGCCCCTTCCCAAGTTGTCTGACAATATGTGGAAAATTACAAATTTTTTTTGTACGCCGAAATTTGACGTTAAAACCTGTGCAATCTTATAAATCACTTTATTTACGTGTTTAAATCGATTATTGCAGGGATAATCAAAAACTGACGGTGCGAGCGGAAGAGTTGGTTGTGGGCGACGTGGTCGAAGTAAAATTCGGCGATCGTATCCCTGCAGACATCAGGATAATTGAGTCGAGGGGCTTCAAAGTGGATAACTCGTCTCTTACTGGAGAATCCGAACCTCAGTCCAGAGGAATTGACTTCACCCACGAGAACCCCTTGGAAACTAAAAATTTGGCTTTCTTCTCCACGAATGCCGTCGAGGGTGAGGAAGAAACGTTAAGAGCTTTTGTCTCGCTTTGAATTGCGGCCGTTACTCGTTTAAATTCTTCAACAGCTTCGTTGCCCTCTTCGCAGGCACAGCAAAAGGAATTGTCATTTCTTGCGGAGACAACACCGTCATGGGCAGAATTGCCGGGCTGGCTTCCGGTCTGGACACCGGAGAGACGCCGATAGCAAAGGAAATTCACCACTTCATCCAGTTGATCACCGGAGTGGCCGTTTTCCTGGGTGTGTCTTTTTTCATCATCGCTTTCATTTTGGGCTACCACTGGTTGGATGCTGTCATTTTCTTGATTGGAATCATCGTGGCGAACGTGCCCGAAGGTAGGTTAATGAGGAAGGTAAATTTTCCCAGTCGCCCCTACCTCGAGACTAAAACCCTCCGACAAAACCCGACATATCCCTTTCCCGTCGATGCATCGAAAACAAAAACACACTAAAAAATATTATCGATGCCGGCGACATTTAATGCTGTTGAACGGCCTGTGTTAAATATTGAGCTCTTTTTATTTACCGTAGGATTATTGGCCACTGTGACGGTGTGCTTGACTTTGACCGCCAAAAGAATGGCAAGCAAAAACTGCCTCGTCAAGAACCTGGAAGCCGTCGAAACTTTGGGAAGTACTTCGACTATCTGCTCAGATAAGACCGGGACCCTGACTCAGAACAGGATGACCGTGGCCCACATGTGGTTCGACAACCAGATCATCGAAGCGGACACAACGGAGGATCAGTCTGGTGATTGAACGCATTTTTTTCCGGACTCGTCAGAGAAATTAATTTTTCCTCGACGTGCCGTATTGCTGACGTTATTTCGCATGCAAATTTTCAGGTATCCAGTACGACAGAACGAGCCCCGGCTTCAAAGCCTTGGCGAGAATCGCGACGCTGTGCAACAGGGCGGAGTTCAAGGGAGGTCAGGACGGCGTGCCAATTCTGAAACGAGAGGTTAACGGAGATGCCTCGGAGGCTGCGCTACTCAAATGCATGGAACTCGCGCTCGGCGACGTCATGACGATCAGGAAGAAAAATAAAAAGGTTGGGTTTCCAATCGAGTTGCTCAGATCGAAGGATGGTTGGCAGACGGGGAAAATCGCGCAATTCGTTTACATTACAGGGTATACAGTTTAGGGGGAAGCTTTTGTTGAGCCAATGCATTCGGATGAATGACAGGTTCCCAGTACCCATCCCGGTGAAGGATAAGACTCTGCTCCATTCCCGACTGCGTCGGTTTTCCGGTTGGTCAGGTTGCCTCCGCGTCCGGGTCCGATCACACGTGAAAAGATTAATTTTTTGTTTGACGATATTGTAAGACGGAACTATGTGAGCCAAGACGTATAGCCCGTGGAGAGGATGCAATGGACAAAGACGTTCCACAAAATATGATTCATATTTTAGGTCTTGACTGTTCGGAGAAGCGACCAATCCTTTGTCGAAAAATCAGGTAGTTTAATTTGGGGATGTTTCCTGGTTATTGCTCTCGTTAGAATGTAGAGGCAGGCTTTGTGACGCGGCTACAGATCACTATCTCTGCAGTTTGCACGGTGACTTTTTCCTCCGTCCGAGTTGCGACAGCCCGATCGTTCGATTTTCCCTCTTTAGTAATCACCGGGGGAAAACATTTTGAGAATTTTCTAATAGATTTTGGCCGGGCGACTCCAAAAAATTTTGAAGTGTCGTTGAAAAAGATGCGCGTGCGCCCCGGTTCACGATTGCGCACGCGCCAGCGTTAGCAGAATTTTTTCGTGACCTGGTGGAAAATGTTAAAAATTACTTTTCGTTTTTTAAGGTGTGCGAGATACCATTCAATTCGACCAACAAATATCAGGTGTCAATCCACGAAACCGAAGATCCAAATGATCCGAGGCATTTGATGGTTATGAAAGGAGCCCCGGAGAGGATTCTGGACCGGTGCTCGACGATATTCATCGGGGGCAAGGAAAAGGTGCTGGACGAAGAAATGAAGGAAGCTTTCAACAACGCCTACCTGGAGCTCGGCGGCCTGGGGGAGAGAGTTCTGGGCTTTTGCGATTTGATGCTTCCCAGCGACAAGTATCCGCTGGGATATCGATTTGACGCGGACGACCCGAATTTTCCTCTGAGCGGGCTGAGGTTCGTCGGTTTGATGAGCATGATCGACCCGCCTCGTGCCGCGGTGCCCGATGCCGTTGCCAAATGCCGTTCTGCCGGCATTAAAGTCATAATGGTTACCGGAGATCATCCGATCACGGCGAAAGCCATCGCCAAATCGGTGGGGATCATATCCGAGGGTAACGAAACCATCGACGATATTGCACAGCGCCTGAACATTCCCGTGTCCGAGGTGAACCCGCGGGAAGCTAAAGCTGCCGTCGTTCACGGAGGCGAATTGCGGGATCTCACCTCCGATCAGTTGGACGAGATATTAAAGTACCACACCGAAATCGTATTTGCTCGCACTTCCCCGCAGCAAAAGCTGATCATCGTGGAGGGCTGTCAGAGAATGGGCGCGATCGTGGCCGTGACGGGAGACGGGGTTAACGATTCGCCGGCTCTGAAAAAGGCGGACATCGGCGTTGCCATGGGCATCGCCGGAAGCGACGTCAGCAAACAGGCTGCGGACATGATTCTTTTGGACGACAACTTCGCATCCATCGTCACGGGTGTCGAGGAAGGGCGCTTGATTTTCGACAACTTGAAAAAATCGATAGCCTACACCCTGACAAGCAACATTCCCGAGATTTCTCCGTTCCTGGCGTTTATTCTGCTGGATATTCCGCTTCCGCTGGGCACGGTGACCATTCTCTGCATCGATTTGGGCACCGACATGGTGCCCGCCATCTCGCTCGCTTACGAAGAAGCCGAGTCGGACATCATGAAAAGGCCCCCCAGGAACCCGTTCACGGATAAGTTGGTGAACGAGCGCCTCATATCCATGGCGTACGGTCAAATAGGCATGATTCAAGCCGCGGCGGGATTTTTCGTTTACTTCGTCATTATGGCGGAGAACGGATTTTTGCCTATGAAACTGTTCGGGATCCGGAAACAGTGGGACTCTAAGGCCGTGAACGATTTGACCGATTCGTACGGCCAGGAGTGGACGTACAGGGACAGGAAAATTCTCGAGTACACTTGCCACACGGCCTTCTTCGTCTCAATCGTCGTCGTCCAGTGGGCCGACTTAATCATTTGCAAAACTCGTCGGAACTCCCTCATCCACCAGGGGATGCGGAACTGGGCTCTGAATTTCGGCCTGGTTTTCGAGACGGCTCTCGCCTGCTTCCTCAGCTACACTCCCGGCATGGACAAGGGACTGAGAATGTTCCCGTTAAAATTCGTGTGGTGGCTGCCGGCTCTGCCCTTCATGCTGACGATATTCATCTACGACGAAGCGAGACGGTTTTACCTGAGGAGGAACCCCGGAGGGTGGCTCGAGAGAGAGACGTATTACTAAAGCGAGAGATGGCAGCTTATTTTGGTAGACGCAAAAGGAAAAATTAGTTTTACAATTAGTCAATTTACGATCCCGTTTTTGTCAAATTTGTCCGAAATGGACGAATGAAAGAGAAACTTTTTTTTTTTTTTTTTTCATCTTGGATTTTCGGTTTTCGCACCGCACGGGAAATCACGCGATGCAACGTTTTTTAACTTTTAACTTTACTGTTAATTCCGAGAGTCCGCCTCTGACCGATAGTTTGTCAGCACGTGAAAATGCAGTCAGCGAGCCGACGCAGCGGGCGGAACCTCAACCCGTCGGTCGCCGACGCCTTTCGACTCCTCCGAACTTGCCTTCCAATTTAAGTATAGGAAAAAACAAAGATTTTGCCCAAAGTTTTCAATTCATTTTCGTCCGTAATATTATTTAAGTATGTAGATTTTAATTAAGCTATTTAATTTTTTAAACGTTTTATATATATTGTACGTAATATAAGGTGACTATCGGTCCAAACGCGCGAAATTTTCCACTTTCGCTTCATTTTTTTTGCCATCGATTAAAAAAAAAAAAAAAAAAAAAAAAAAGAAAAAGAAAAAAAAAGTGTTCAATTTGTGATTCAATGTTTTATAATATTTTCAGTGAAAAAGTGGCGTACAATCATGAATTTTAAACTTGAAATACTTTTTATACTTTTTACACACACAGATATATATATATATATATATATGCTTATATATACCTCGAAAAGCATCTATTTGTAATTAAAATGTAGCAAGATTCGATTTGACTGAATTTGAGGTTGTTTTATTGCATACAGTTTGCGGAAACTGGTCCGGTCAATATCATTTTTGCACCGGGGGGAAGAAGCCCCGAGCTGCCCGGAAGGCTGGGACTGCTCTCCGTCTCGATGTTCGACGGAGCCCCACCCGCTGAACACCCTCCCGGGTTTCCCAGTTCGCCCCGTCCACCTCTGGCACACGTCGGACGCGAGAGAGGGGTGCACGCGTGCTCGGAGACGTGGCACCGCTGCAGACAAAACCTCAGTGAAGTCACCGCGTTGATGCCACGTCAAAGGTCACCTATTCGAAATGCAAAAATTAAAAGATAAAAGTGGCAGGTTTAAAAAAGGAACTTCTCCGCGTTGTAAACGTAAAAAATCCGGGACCTTGCTCCGTGTGAAGCGCTTCGACTCGTTCCTTTCCCGCGGCTTTTTTCGCGAAGCTGCTCCCTCCCCGAGCGCCCCGGATCTTCCGCATTGATTTTGAAGTTCCGCACGGCGGGGCGCCACTCCCTTCGCTGCTCGTCGTTTACCCCGTCGGCGTTGTTTTTCCGGCCGCCTCCCTTACAACAGCCAAGCGAGAGACCAGTGAAGTGTGGCGGGCGTCGTCCCTCCGCTGGTGGCAACGCGGGCGCTCTGGGATGTTGCGTCTTCCCGATCTCGCCACTCCCAACCTGACGATCCGGGAACCGCTTCGCCCAGTCGAGCCACGAGCTTGGCACCTTCTCTTCTTCCTGCCTGGCTCGCGCCTGGAACGGCCGCGGCACGATACCGGCTGAAAGCAGCGCGGTCGTCGCGGCCGTCGTCCCGCGCCCTCTTGCACTTATATTCTGGTAGCTCTCTCTTTCGGGCTTGGTGTAAACTTGCGTCGCTGTGTATCGTTTCGACGCGTATCCGGTGCCCAGACACGGGTGGCGTACAGGACGGTTGCGTCGACGACTTTTGAATAGAGCCTCGATGTGCTGCGTCGGACCACTAACACAAGCTCGTTCGTAGCAGAGTTGACGCTCTTCGGCATCCGCTGTGCGTGCGGTCGGAAGCTCCGCGTGAGACAGAGTCCCCTTAGATGACCGCGCACGGTACCTTCTTCTCACCAACTCAGCTCCTTAACGGTATTTCCGTCGCGTCTAAAAATTAACACTTCCGCTTTCTCTTCCGCCACTGTTAGCACTCGTCTCGCAGTTTCAGCCGTGACTCCATTTAGGGCTGCGTTGGACCCCATAAGACGAGGACCGTGCTTCGGCGTGGCAGGTTGCTTGCGCGCCGTGGCCCAGCATCACCCCAAGAACCGAGTCGTAACTCGTACTTTATCCAACCCTTTAAATATATTACGGTTAATACCGGACCCCGAGGAACATCCCTTTCTGTCGGCCATGCCTCCGTCCTATCGCCTCGTGTTGGAAAATCCCACTCGATTGAGGAGGCAGTTTGCCGTCCACGTTTGCAGGTATTTCGGCTGATCTGCTCGCTTCGTCGAGTCACACGACCCGCCCCGGAATGGAATTGAAGATGTTCTTCACGTCGGGGTGGCTGCTAGGCAGCGAGGCGAGCTGTCGCGGCATTTTTTTTGACGTGCATCTCGGCGTTTGTCGCAGAGGGGTCCGAGCGGAAGTCGTACTGTCCATCGTGCAGCTTTTCTGGGCTCGTACCAGCCTGCAGGTACTCCTCCAGTCTATTTGTCGCTGCACGCTCTGCCAGCTTGCGGGAGTTGCTCGTCGGACAACTGAGCCTGAAGGCTCCGGGTTTGTTAGCCTTCGGCGCTGATACAAATGTCGATGCCCGCCAAGCCTCCGGAATTCGCCCCACTCGAAGGCTCGGGTCTGCGATCCCTCCGATCTGGCTTGGCATTATCTTCTCTGCCTCCGCTGCAGATCCGTCCCCGGGGCGTCTTCATTTTTTTCAGTTCCTTTGCCGCCCTTACTGTTTCGTCTTCGGTAACTGGCGTAAAGCCTCTCGTGTTACACTCTGTCCACTTTCCTTCTGATACTGTTGTGGGCTCGCGGGAATAACACGTTCGGTAGCGCCATCCTCTCGTGGGGCTGCACGTGTTGTCGGAGGTTTCCGCATACGACTTGGAAGGCTCGCTTCCATGGCTGGTCCTCGGGTTCCTCTAAGCCTCGTTTTTCGCTTCTTTCTTGAGCCTTCTGTGCATCCCTTGCTTCCCTCTCCTCCGCGCCGACGCGTTATGTCAAAATATTTTCTCCGGGTTTGCCTGCAGATCCGATATATTTTCGCCATCTTCCCTGTCCGCCAGCAGGTTTTTCCAGCGTTGCATCTGTCCTCGATTTCTGAATGGGCGCAGCGGCCTTAATCCTTGTCTCAAGATTTTCGTCGAGCGCCTCTCTTCCTCATTTACATTTTGCGCGACCGTTCTCTGTCCACTATAATAACGTTCACAATCCAATATGATTTACGAGGTGGAAAGCATCATCAGGTTTTGGTTCCTGAGTCGCTCCCAAAGATTTTGGGCGTCACATTTCATCCTCGTTCTTCTTTCCTCTTACGTCGTTGTGTAAAATCTTATATGGAGGTGATATTTTTTTCGCACAGGGGGAAAAATGCCTCGCGCAGCCCAGGAGCCCGGTGCCACTAAAAAACCCCTATAAACCCACTTTTAGAGCATTCAGCGAACCGCAGGTACCACCGAAGTATCCCTCTGCGGTCGCGGCACTTCAGAGTCCCTTGTCCTTCACAAAACAAAAAATGTTACCCTAGCGCTTCACTTCCCCCTCAAGGCCCCCCCGATTTCGGGCCGAGGGAGCCCTGAGAGGGCTCAGCAGTTCGCGCTGTCGCAATCCTGCAGTCCCGCACCTAATCTCCATCGCTTGATTTTTTGTCTGCTTCGGGACCGATTCCGGTCGCGAGCCTCCCGTCCTCGTATTATCGTGTCACAGAGTTTCGACAGTGCTTTCCAGCTCTTCTCACTCTCGCTCACTTTATCAAATACCGCCGCAAAGTACATGGCTTCGAGATTCGCGCACTTCATAAATTCTTCCCTCTCCCTTTTCCATGCTTCACAGTCCTGCAGCAAGTGCTTCGTTGCGCCGTCCCGGGCGCCGCAATCCACGCAGACCCGCGACGGTTTTTATCGATGCGGAACGGGAAGTGCCCGAAGCATCCATGTCCCGTCAGCATTTCCCTAAATTCATACGCTACTCTCCACTTGTTTTCCATCCTTTTTAATTCCGTGATCTGAGAACCTTTTTTTTCGCTCACCCGCCACTGCGCAATCCGTCCCAGGACCGCGGGGAGACAAATGCGGCGATGGATGTGCCCAGGAGCCGTGTATGGTTCGGTGTCTGCCCTGTATTTACTGTACAAATCGTTTTCTGCTGTTCATTCGCTGAGCGCTTTGCCTCTCGTCGTATCCTTTCCTCCTCCCCAGTGTTTAAACGTGACGTTTAAATTTCCAGCAATCAAACGTCTCTCTATGTTTGGGGCCGTAAATCTCCTGCCTTATCTGGGTAAGTTTGTTGCTTTTATTTGGGGACGGTGGACTGAAAACGCAAGGATGTCCGCAACAGCAACGGCAGACACCAACCTCTCCCTGCTTTGGTGAATTTGAGAACGGGGCCGATTTCGGTCTGGTATAAATAACCCCCGTGCCGTGGTATCTGCCATGCTTCGAGGGAGTGCGCCCCCGCCCGGCAAATATCGAGCAACCGATCTCCCATTTTTTCATATCGGCGCACAGGAGGTGCCATGCCGCCCCTGAATTGTTCGTATTTATTTGTGTAACGGACACCATTTTCTACTTTCTTTTAAGCATCGCCTTCTAATATGGAATGTTCTCAAGAATATTCCATTCGCAGTCACCACGATCAGAAGCTTTCGCTTCCTGGTCAGCGTTACTACCGCATCCGGTGAACGTCTCGCATAACTCCTCCCCTTCTCGTGCGGATGATCTTGGAGGTGTTGATGTCGGCTGCGCTGCATTCACTCTCCTCCTTTGCGGCTCCTTTAATTTCCTCCTTTGTGACGATGACGTCGATGTTCAGGAGCATTAATTCGCTCCTTTTTTTCGGAGTTTCACGACTTTGGCTCCCGTGTCTCGCAATGCCGCAGTAATCGCCGCTGCTGGACCATTTCGCCTTTTCTTTTTTGTTGGGGCCTTCCACATCCACAACTATAGCACCGATCTGGCCGCGACTAGGCCTCGGTTTATTAACTTCGAGCTTTTTCAGATCTACCTTTCACCTCATTATTTCTATACATTTCAACGCTTCAGCGTCCGGCTTATTGGTAACTACCGCTATTGTTCTTGGGGCCCTGCCGGGGAATATATTACTATCTAAAACTTGTTGCGACATTTGCATTTCATCGGTGACTGATCGTTACCGTTTTCTTCCTACCGTGGTCGCCCAAGTCTGTCTCTTGTTTCTTCTGTCAGTAATTCTGCCATTGTTATCGTCTGTTGCCTGTCGCTTGTCTGCGGTCAATTTTAGGCCACTCTCCTCTATTCCGGTCTTTTTGATTCTCTCCTTCAGTTTTTGCTCGATTAATCTTTCGATTCTTTCTTCCTATTCATTTTCTCCTGCTCTTCCACTATGCTGCGTGATTTCCTCTCTTCCCTTCATTTGTTCTAGTTGTCTGTTTCTTTCGCTGACAAAGAGTTTATCATTCTCGGCACGGGTTCGCTGAATACTCGGATGCCTGTTCTTGGTTGAAGGATGCATTTCCTGAATTTCCCCATAAATTCCTGTCTCTGTATTTTATTCCGTGTCTAGACTGACTTCTTCTGTTAGTTTGTTCTCCAGTTCTTCGAGGTTGAGACTCTTCGTCTTGTGCCAGCGCAAGTTTTTCACTTTTTCACTAACTGATGGTCCCTCTGTCGCAGGTCCATCGTCACTATCCGCCTCGACCATCATCGTGCTCTCCGAGCTCCGTGTTCTGCTCGGCGGCATACAGTGCAGACCGGAAAAACTCCCGGTACAGCTTTTCTTACACTTTGCTGCCATATAAAATCTCATTGGCTTTCTTACAATAACAATGAGTAGATGTTATACGGGCTGTCGCCAGGCGCGTCACCGATGGCAAGAATTATGGATAATTTGACAATTAAGTTGGCAATTATCGCAAAGAATTGTGGGAAATATGGCCGCCGATCCCTTGCCAGTATTTTCCAACCTTCCGGTGTTCGGGTTACGGTACACAAGCCCGGTTAACACCTAACCTAATCTGGGAAATTCACCCCTCCGGGGGAGAGAAAGAAATGAAACAGATAATGCCCCTGATCTGCCGTTCGCCGAAGCGAGGAAAGAAGCGGTTTTCGGACGTTCGCGGCAGCCTCCAACTTTTTCCTCTCAAATTTTCCGACCGCTTTTCCTTTCGTTACCGAACGAAATTGCCCCAATAACCCCTCATTTGTTTAATACATTCGTGATTCATTATCGAGTTTGCTTTAATTTCAAAAGTTTTTACTGCAACTATTACAACCATTGGACTTTTGAAGATTTTCAAAAGCGATTTAACACTACGATTTAAGTGAAAAAAAAAAAAAAGAGAAACAATTTTAAACTTTTATCATTGGAAAATGACAGTTGAGATGGATATATATATATATATTTTTTTTTTTAAATTAAGTAAATAAATGAGCAGATATATATATACGCATACGCACGCTTACATACATATCATATATACATACACATAGCGCAGGCAGTTTTCTAGGTCTTTATGTGTACATGTAGGAATAACAGTGCTTTTAAAACTTTTAGAAGTAGGATACCGTATAATACCGTATTTCAAGTTTAAAATTAAGTTTTTTGTTTGAATCTCTTTTTCCTTTTTTCTTGAGCTTATAAAAAGTTTAACTGTTTTTAAAGGGAAACACAAAAAATAATTTATTGTGTTTTAACAGGTTTATTTGCAATTGTTGTTGAAATTGATATTTTCTTTTATTTTTCCAATAAAATTCATTTCGGCTCCCCGATATATTTTTTTTATTCATTGAAGGGTTTATAAATAGTAAACATTCTTATGCTCTGATTTATAAAATTTAATTTATATATGTAAGTATATATATATATATATATATATATAAAATGTATTTCTAATTAATTGTAGTTTATTCTTATTTTCTGTAGGAAAAAAAAAAACGTTGTTATTACTCTTTCGTTTCGGCCAAATGTGGAGCACGTTATTTGAGCCTTTCGGTGCCACGTTTGTCCGTTTTGTTGAAAAATATTTCGCCAGTCTGAGGTCGGCTCCCTTTTCGCGCTGACTGGCAATGCTACCAAGGTTGCGAGCCTCGGAGGGAATTTGGGTGAATGACGTTGGGAAGTTTTTAAGGTAAGGTTAAGCGCAGGAAAATAGGCTGAAACGAAATCGCCCCGGGTAGGATTCGAACCCACGACCCTTGGGATGGTGAGCGAGCGCGCAACCTCTCGCACCACCAGGCCATGATGTTGTTAAATTCCTCATTCGAGGTTTAAATGTGGTCAGGGGGGTAGA
>JAOWBB010006790.1:0-17851 GCA_028565995.1 Ricinus marginatus
CCCCGGATAAGGAGAAAGCGTCCCGGATTAAACGTTCAGCGGTATAAATGCAAAAAAAAAAAATTACAGGTTTGATCTAATAAATAATAATTTCTTATTATATGAGGTCTCTGAAAGGACTATCTAAGAAATAATCATACAACAATATGATTTCTCTTTATAGAGATAGCCTCTTAGGGAGATCTCTCCTTGTAATAAAGGAGAACTCTCCGAGAGAGAAGAATTCTATTATAATTAATAGAATCTCTCTATGACGACTGTTTCCTTGCTAGAAAGGAATATAATGTTAATAATAATAAAGGGAAAGTTTACCGGTTATCATGTTAGAGTTGGCCTCCTGGAAAAGCAGTCTAAACGCAGGCGGATCACGGGCAACAACACATCCTGATAAAGGAAGAGCGCTTTGCGAAAAACGGCGGTGAGACAAGTGCAGCATATTCCATTATGTTTTAAATTAACCTCACGATTCCGTATTTAAATTGGGCTTTCAGCAGTACGCGAAGTGATTTGAAACTTGGGATGCGGCCACGGATAAACAGAATCGGATATTTATCCCAGATAAATGCGGTTGAACCCAAAATTAAAATGATAAAATTCGCGTTGGAAAACTTTAACGCGGAGAAATTTAGAAAATTACATTCGACAGAGTTACGTTTAGATATTTCAGATTCGAAATGTATATAAATCTCAACTTTTTCCTTTCGGGATAACTCAAGAAAGATGAGAGAATCGTAAAATGAAAGCGAATTTTATTCAAAATCCTGCGGGGAGGCCCAGTTTTCCTTTTCGCACATTCTCCAAAGGGGGCGGAAATTCCGGCAGCACACACGCTGTCAAATATCCATTTTTCGGATTCAAAGACGGGAATAAACTTTTACTAATGAAATTTATTTCCTCGGAGGAGTTCGCGGTTCCCGAGTTTCCAGGTCCAACGTGACGGGAGTTTCCATCGAAAATGTTCCTTCCCGATGCGGACCATCCCGCAGCATCGATACAGACCGGAGTCGGGCGCCGGCAGCATTTTTTTTGGCGAGATCCGTCGCTCCGCAATCCTTCCACCCAGGGGGTGGAAACGTTCGGACGTTCCCCGCTTATAATACGCTTTCTTTGCCTCGGAACGCGTCACCATATGGAATTTATATCGGAAATTATTTCTCGCGCCTCTCGGAGCCCGATGCCTCCGCGATAAGCTCCGAGAAATAGGAAGATGTAAATTAGAGCGGAGGAAGTTTAAAACATCTCGGATCGTCTTTGAATAATTGAAGTGGGGCAGAAATGGAAAAGTTGATGTCACCGACAGGTCCGGGATTTTCCGACTCCATTGTCTGCCCGCGGATGAAGGTTTAGAGTACTTTTTGTCTTGGCAAATGGAAAATATTTTAAAAACTTCGAGACGCCTTTTTTTTTTTTTTTTTTTTTGGAAGGATGCTCCTCGTCTGCGGTTACTCCGCGGCAGGGAATTGCATCGGTTCGTATGCTGCACCAAAATATTTTCATTTTTCCCTCAGGCATCATTTGAATCGTAAACATTTACAACTGAATCGTAACTGATTTAGATGCCCCGAAAAGGTTCTGATGGTTAGACTGCAAGATATCGCATTTCGATTTTCCGGTAAAAAAAAATTTGGTATCACTTCCGAAAAGAAGAGAACGTATCGATGCATATCAATGTATTATTTCCTTTTACATTGATTCTTGTATTTTTCAACGAAATCTCCAAAAGCATGAAACGTACGTCAAATGAAACATATGAATTTATAAGCTTGACGGTGATATAATATATCTTAAAAATGTGATTCTTTGATTGATGCACTTGATGCTTTTTCGATCCGCGAAGAAAGCATTGTCGCATTAATTCTGATTTTCGTCCGCGTAGCTTATTAGATTTTAGGTTAAATGATGTCCCCGAAAAGAGCCAGCGCGGATCGAGTCCAACAGTTTCCGGCATAATATTTTCGCATTCGAACGACAGCAAGGGTTCATTTATATTTTCCGTTTCCCTTTGATTAATGCCCTCGATAACAAGACGCGTGGTTCACATCCACTGCCTTCGGCGGGGCGGGGGGGGTGGCTTTTCATTCGCGATAAAATTATTCCCAACCTTACATGCAAGCAAACAAATCGAAGGCAATCATGATCATGCCTTCTCAACCAATCAAATACATATCTTAATATTTAAATGAGGCACGTACCATGACAAAGGAAAAGGTCGTTAGAAATGCACAATTTTTGCAGAAGAAACCCTTTTTTTCCCCGCTCGAATTTTTTAAATTTTTTCGCCCCCCCGGGGTGGAGGGCTGGAGCCGTTCCCCCTTGTATCGGCAAGGGTCGAAACCCCTGGAGATATTTCATCTAGACCCGTCCAGATATTTAATAAAGCCAGGTCTTATTATTATAATTATACGACTTCGTTGTGAGGACCATTGAAAAACGCGATTCGCAAAAATGCAGCTCGTCGTGGGGCAGCATCAATGAAAATTTTTAAAATTTTTCCTTCCTGTTGCCGAAGCTACGCATCCAAATGCGCTGTTAAAAGGTTTGCGTTTCGATTAGTTCTCCGGAGGCTTTTTCCCTTCCAGCGAAAATTCCTCTTTATACAGCGCTCGATCAAAAGAAAATGTTTGCCCGCGTGGTCGTCACGGGCGAATGATCCACCGCACGCTGTGTGACATTATGTCGCTGCAGAATTCCGAACGACAGGCCGAAAAAATTTGAAATTTTTAGGTCCGATCCGAGAACAGGGCCCCGCCTGCGGTTTCCCATAAAGCGAAGCACGATTCGCACTTAATGGGCACTTGGGCTGCGGTCCCGCGACAGCCTTCGCTGTCGTCAGGATTTTTTTGATTCCGATCATTGAAAAAAAAAAAAAAAAAAAAAATTGAGAGGTTTCTTCGACTGTCTCTTCCTTTTCTTGAGCGCTGTCGTGCGAGTGGCGGGATCCTGTAAAGAAAGGAAATGGTCCAAGTGTCTGGAACACAGTTGTTTGGAAAAGTTTTAATGATGTAACTTAGTTTTTTACTAAAAAAAACCTTCGGCCCACCCCCTACCCCCTACCCCTTCTGCCTCTCTTGAGCACACTCTGCGTTTCACTCAAGAAAATTCTCCGTTCCAGTTTTCGGGTTTGGCGTACCTTCCGCATCTCTTTCCGAGGAAAATTCGCACCGCGGGCATCTTCAGTGCCATCACGGGCGATTGCTGAGTCGGCGCCAATTTCCCATCGAAAAACTTGCATTTCCTTTTTTCCGTTTTCATCGCGACGTTCACGGCGTTCACGTTTCACGGTACCAGCAGAAACGCTTGCTTTCATTGTACAGCCACAGTCGCACGCTAAAATTTAAACAGTTTTCCTTTTTTTCTCTCTTTTTGTTCTTCTTACAGAAAAGACATCGAGGACAACTGGCCAGCATGTGCACTTTGGGACTCGTACTCTTCGGTCTCCTTCTCGTCAGATTGCTTTTAATGGGAGCAAAGCCTCCGGTATTCGCTTCCTCGGATAATCCATCAAGCAGATGCCCCTCGGGCCTAACGAGAACGCTGACGTTTTTATATTTGCCATCCTTTAATTTTTTACTCCTGATATTTCCCAAGTGGCTGAGCTTCGATTGGTCGATGGACGCCATTCCGCGGATAAATTCGCTGCTGGACGCGAGGAATTTCGGCACCCTGCTGTTTTACCATCTGCTGTACAAGACTCTCAGCCACTACCTGCGGAGGCTCTCGGCGCCGAACAAAACCCGCGCGAAGAGCGACGAAGTACCCAAATGCCAGGTGTGCAAGAACACCCTGACCCAACATTTCAAACTCAGCAACAACAACAACAACAACAACAATTATTACATGAAATATAACCAAAAGGAATCTGTGTTCGGGTACAAGAACATTTATACCAAGTGCGTTAACAAGTGCGATTGTGCGAAGTGCGTAAAAGCGGATTCTCTTCGGTGCAAGTATAAAAACTGGATGGTGAGCAGCGATCGTGCCTCGTCCCACGTCGTGCAGAAGTCAGGCTGCCACGTCGCGGTTCCCGCCAAATCCAATTCCCACGTCGTTCTGCTTTCTTTCGCGTTTCTCATCGTTCCCTTCATACCGGCGACCAACATTTTTTTCTACGTCGGCTTCGTCATCGCCGAAAGAGTGCTGTACATACCGAGCATCGGCTACTGTCTCCTGCTGAGCTTCGGCTGCAACCTAATATACAAGAGAACAAATAAGAAGGCTGTGATTCTATGTGCTACTTTCATATTAGTATTTGTCTATGCTGTGAGAACTCTCCTAAGAAACAACGACTGGAAAGACGAGGAGTCACTGTACCGTTCCGGAATACCAATAAATCCACCGAAATGTAAGTTTTCCTTTTTTTTTTTTCCTCTTGTACTTCCTTTTTGCGCAGGGATGCGTTAAACCAGGACGATTCATCGGGAGTTTGCTTATAACAATGCAAAGTTGTACAATTTTACTTTGATAAGGGTTGCACGTGGAAGGGCGCGGATGATTGAATCGACTCCCACCCTCCGGGCGACGGACGAATGCAGCCCCTGTCGCATACTTACATTAATTTCCGTACGAAAGACTGAAATTTCAAATTCAGGACATGAATCGTCTCAGATATCTGCGCGATGCGAGTGACTTTCGAATCCGCCGGGGATTTACTTTGTTGGGGGAGGGAGGGGGCGGGGGGGAAAAAAAGAAAGGAAAAATTTACGGGAAAACCAAAATCGGGCGAACAAATTCGGAAAAAACGGGAAAAGCCGCCGCTTTTTGGTCCTTGCCCATTTCCAGCAGCCTGCCCGGCTTAAGTCATGAATTTTATTTTTCGCTCAAAATCCTGTCGGGGAACACGGGAGAGGAAAAGAGGGAAAAGTCGACTATTAAATAATGATTTGATACCAGAAAAGAAATAAAAAAAAATAAGTCAAGAGATGTCGAACTAAATTCAGTTCTAACAAGATTACAATGAAAGCGGCATCACCGGCAGCAGCAGAAACAGCAGGATTTTTTGCCTCTCACACTCTTCCAGCTTCTCCAGCAGCCTTCTTTATATTAGCTTCTCCTCTTTCTTCCAGTGCTCGTCGCTGTAATTTTAAACTAAACAAATTTGTTCCCTTCGAAAGGTTTTATTTTTTTTTTTTTCCTTTTTCCTCCCCGCCGCAGCGTTCCTGTCGTCTCCTCGGTTCCTTTGTCGCACTCCGATCGTCGTCGTCGCACGAATGGAGAATTTTTTTTTTTTTTTTTTTTTTCCACGGTCCTCCGAGGTGATTTCCCGGCCGAGGGGACAGAGACCGGAGGCGAATTCCTCCCCCGGCTCGGGCGAGAGGCGAAAATTTGGCGCAGGAGCCGCCGCGATTTTTGCTGTCGGGTGAAAAAAGGGAAAAGGCTCGCGGATGCCTGGAACGGGGGCGGAACGGGAGGGGTTGCTCTCATCGATTTTCGATAGACCGCAATAAATTCTTCCGAAGCCCCGACAATATTCCCTTTGTTCCGATGAAATGGAACGTCGATCCGAAAACCTTTTTCTAATGATCTCATTTTCGGGTCCGCCGACTGTTAAACAATGCGGGGAGGCCTCCGATCCGAAGCGTTCGCGGCGGTTCCGCTCCGAACGGGAATTCGCATCCTTCGACTTGGCCGCAAGTTGCTCCCGCAGGACGCATGGACTCGCGAGACAAACTGCAGCGCGAACTCCCCGCCCTCGAACAGTTAGTTCAGGCTTTGAAAACTTGCGAGGCGTCGTCATCCCTCATGCCATGCATAATACGTGTTTCGTCTGTAAACGAAAGAAAAACGACCGCGGGGGGTGGAACCGTCGCTGAATAATTGCAATTTATTTATTTATTTATTTTTTTTTTTCCACTTTCAAATGAAATTTTCCGCTCTCTTCGATTTTTCGGAAAATCCAAAGATAATTTTCCCGAATGAGGAACGAATTCTAGGATAATCAAGTGGAAAGGGTTGGAAAAATTGTCACGTTTGAAGAATTTTCCATTCGCGGGAAATTCCTTGCATTCTAACGCCTTGAAAAATTTCCATCAGAAATTGTCGGAAAGGCGAAATGGAAATTTCCCAGACGTATGGGAATTGTGTAAAAACGTAATTTTTTTTTTTTTTTTAAGTTTCCGGACGGAATATTTATTTCTTACCTGAAAATTATATTTTATTGAGATGCGATCCCGGATGGCTTTTCCTCACCTTCTTTTACCCCGCTTAATTTTCGTTCCGTTTTGCCGGAGGTTGCGTCAATCGTCTCCTCCCGGAAGGCATCTTGTTCGCGCGAACAGGTCCAAAATGCGCTTAAGGAGATTTCAAAAATCGAGCGCTTGAACCTGGTCGCGGTTTTTAAGTCCTCGGATGCATTTTCTCGAGCGCCTTTGCGCCAAGTCAAAAATTCCTGCGGTAATTCCGCAGCGGTTTCCACGCCCTGCCTGCCGATTTTCGATTTTGGGGACGGGCAGAAGAGAGGGAGATACCTGCTTCGATTTTTTTTTTTTTTTTTTCGAATCTGTTGTACAACAGCAACGCGTGAGACGTTTGCGACTGGGTAATTCAATCCTCCTAAGAAAAGAACGGGACGAAGCCAAAAGAAAAACGATTCCCCCCCCTTCAACCGCATGTAGCTTAACCATTTAAAATGATTAATTTTCAATGTTATGTGTCCAAGTCGAGGGACTTCCTTCCCGGTCAGCGAATATTTCCGCTGATTCAGCTAACAATTTCGGGCGTCTTGCATTGTCCCGCGTTGATCCAAAGCGAACTGTTTCGTTGGGGAATCTCGCTTTAACATTCCCGGCGGCGATGCCTGGACGCTTTCGGGAATTAAAGGCACCCGAAATCGAAACGATTTCCATCCAGCCCTGATAAACTGAGAGGTGAAAACTTTGGTGCGCTGCAGCGTCGCAGGTACGGAAAGCGACGATTGACGTCGGATATTTCCCCTCTTCCAGCATGCGTGGAAGGGTAGAGATTGAAAATGCGGCACGGGAAGGAACGCAGAAAAAAAAAAAAAGCATATTTTCAATTTTCCCCATTTTCCATTTTGAAAATTAGTTTTTTTCTTCTCTCCAAATGATAAAAACTCATTTTCCGCATTCGTGAATATCAAATTAAAGTTCTAAAAAAAAAAAAAAAAAAAAATTAATTTTTAAAAATAATCATAATTTGTGTCGAGAGCTGAATTAAAGCACAATAAATGTTTCTGTTGTGATGTGTGCTGAAAAAAAAAAAAGTAAAAACAATTTGCATTCGAATTTACAAGTCATTTTACCTCTTAAATTATTACTTTATTAAATGTACGGCGCCGGCTTGCGAACGAATGGATTTGCTTTGGGGTTTACAGGGGGTGAGTCTCGCTCGCATTAACCCCGTGCGCAATCGGATTCATTCCGAAATCCGCTTCGGGAGCGCTACCCCAATTGTCGCTTAATCAAAAAGCAGAAATAAACCTAACGAATCAATTTTTTTTTTTTATATTTATTCCAGACCCGCACGCGAATAAATCCGTCGCGCATTGCATATGCGAAGACGAAAGCTGGAAACAATTTTAATGTCCGGGGTTTGTTTTCATCCCCTCGAAAAGTGAAAAATTTAAAAGAAAATATTCCCGATGAGAGAGTCCACGGGAATATTTTGACGTTCGGAGTTTCACGCGAAATTTATGAACCCATTTGCACGCCGAGAGTTTTCCTTTTTTCCTTTTTTCCTTTTTTTTTTTTTTTTTTTTTTTGGCGCGCTTTTACTGTCAATTCAAAAAATTGAAAAAAAAAGTTTTTCCTACGGCAAGAAAAATAAAAATGAAAAAGGAAATACGAATGGTCCCGGTCAACCTGGATGCATTAAATCACTGCCAAGTGCACAAGAAAAACTGGGTTTCGTTTTTTTTTTTTTTTTTTTCATCGCTTTGATAAGTAAAAGGAAAATTACCGTCCGCGGATGTTCCAGGGGGTAAGAAGTCAAAGCACCCTTAAAAATAAACTCAGCGTAATAACGCACGTTTCGAATGCGGCAGACTTTGGAGTTTTTCATTTATCGCTCCACCTTGATCCGGATGCGGCGCTGGAGGCTTTTTCTACGGTTCTCCAGGATCGCGAGCACGCAGTCGGCGGGCTTCTCCAGTGGATCCCGCTCTCTGGCCAGAATCCAGCTGAGGCTAAACAAATGAAAATTTTATCGCGTTTTTATGCGTTGATAGCGATGGCCGGGGGTTGGGTCATCATCCCCACGGGTTCGTTCGGGTCTCCCGCTCGCCGTTTATTTTTTTTTTTTTCGCCCGTTTTCCAAAATGGCCAGCACGCGCTTTTCCGGGACAGCTCACCCCCGGCATTTTGCTTTTTTTTTTCTTTTTTTCCCCCCGCTCCCCCGTCCCCGGTATCTCGTCCGAATCTTTCCGAATCGCTTTTCGGGGGGTGGTGGGGGTAATCGCGACCCTTTTTTTTTTTCCCTGCGAACCTTTCCCGAAAATGACCGTCATTATCATCTCCGTCCTTTCCCGGTTCCATTACCGTTAGGCTCCGGCATTACCTTACTCGTTCCTTGCTTGGGGAGGCGATTTTTTTTTTCCTTTTTTTTTTTTTTTTGTTTCCCACCTCCGCTGCAGGAAACCGGGAGCGGACGCCTGCAAAACTCCTCGATAAACAATTTCTGCTGAAATTTGCTGCGTCGGATCCGCTTGGATATAATCCGAAAATCCCATTCAAATATTCTCAAAGCTTTTCTTTTTCCATTCATTTGCTTTTCCCCCTTGCCGCCGCCTCTCGCTTGCAACCTTTTCGGGAATCTCATCCCCTTGCTAGGCTCGGAAAATTCAGGTTTGACTTTGTTTGTCCTCTCTCTCGCCTAACTCGTTCTCCGTTGTATGAGAATTTTCCTTCGCGCGCCCTCCGAATCTTCCGCAGTTTATTTTTCACTCCAGGATTTCGGTTCGAATTTTACATTTTTCCTGCAATCCACTTTAAGACGAAAATTGCTTTCACTCTGTAGTCGATGCAGTCAAAAATTTGGAATTTACGATTTCGATCGTGTAAACTTTCAGTTGCGATAGTTTCAGTTTTCAGGCATACCTCTCGCATCGATACCGCCATTTTTTCCCCTTTGAGATGTTTACTGTAGAAAATTCTCGTTCTCCAGGCGAAAAGGTCTTTTTCCGAGACGCACTTTAAAATCCTTTTTTTGTTCTTGCACAAAGCAAATGTTCATTCTTTTCTTTTTTACCCCTGTTTTCTTTTTATTATTTAAAAAGAGAAGCGCCGAGAATCAAATTTACACCGGGAACATTCCTTATTATCAAACTACCGTAGCTATGGGAAAAGGGCCTTTGAAAGAAAAAGTGAAAAGCCTTTATGAATAAGATGAAAAGTTGATAGATAACGGTAAACACGGAGTTCGTATATTGAATAGAACGGAGAAAATATAATGAAGCGAAATTAGGTTGCCTTAGTGATGACCCCAGAAGCAGAAGTCAAGACTCAAGACCGGAATTCCGCGTTAGGTTATCCCGAAAACGGCTGTCGGATAATTCGCCTTCCAAAGGAATACAGCATTTTTCACGTTTCCCGACTTATTTCACCTGATAGTTTATACCTGGCGAGGTTTTCCCTGCGGGGGGGGGGAAAGAAACAAAAAAGAAAATCCACTCACACCGGCGCATCTCTCCCGAGTCATCCTGCTGGGGAAGGTTTTCGAAAATCTGAGGCTCACGCTTTTCCGAAACGCTGTTTCCAGCAGTCGCAAGCGGGCGATTAGCGAACATCCCCCGTTCGAGAGACGATTCTGATGAAAACCGCGAAAATACTCCTTTGATCAGATTGGAACTTTCGGGGGGCGGTAATGGCAAATTGAAAAAGGTTTTTTTTTTTTTTTTTCTCCAGACTGGAGAGGCCCCGAGACCGATGATCGGTGGGGAATTAACCCGGGAAACCATTTTTCATTTTAATCATAAAAAAAAAGAAAAAAAAAAGGAAAACTTCGGATCAAGTGAAAAACTCCGGCTTTTCCGACTTAAGGTAACTCAGCCCTCGCCAAGAGTTGATGAAGAAAGTTTTGATAGCTTGTGTCACAATCTACGACCAAAAATATTCTGCCATAGATCAATTTACATCTGACACAAATTAATTTTCCCTCACATAAAATTTTTCTGCAAATATTCGAGATGTCGTATAAAAAAAACAAAAAATGTCCGAGTATCGTCGATACCTGGATCGTGGATAGATTTTATTTCTTTATTTTTAAGCATAAAAAAAAAAAGAAAATATTTCGGTTTCCTGTCACTCCAGGTATGATATTACGAAAAAAAATTAAGGTTATAAAACGGGCGATCACACGCTGAACATTTTTTTATCATCCACAATGATTTTTATGCTTAAATCTCGGTTCTTGATCCTCCGCAGTATATTTTTATCTATTTAATTCATAAAATTTTTCATTACGTTTTATATTCGTACATAACTTCGGTATAAATCACGAGTTTGCAATCCCAGTTCTAAAATTACTTTCGGAATTGGAATATTGCTAGCTTTATTTGATATTACAAGTTATAAATTGCATTATTATTTATATTTTACAATACTTCTTTCTTTCTTTATTGCTCCTTTAAAGCGCTTGCTGATTTCGGAGAGCCCATACAAATGTAAAATTAGCTCTGCAGCACGTGTTATTTATCCCGTCCATGTTGTTTCACCCCAAAGTGCGGGGATGAAACTTAAAATTTTGAAGATTTAAAAGGCGAAGAGATCCGAAATTGTCCCGGGTCTCCCCCCGATTGCCGGGGGGATGGTTTTCCGATTCACACCAGTGGAAATACCTTCAGGTTCGGGAACTGTGAAAAAGGTTTTTAGGGCATTAAAAGTCAAGCTCATTTTAAAACGACGCTCGACAGAATGCAAAACAAAGAAGTACAATTAGCAGTTGAAATCAATAATTTTATTTTTTGCTTAAAATCGAGGCAAAAATACCTAACCTAACCGCCGAAACCTCAAACTTGAAAGTCCACCCAAAAGTTTTCTTTGTTTGGTTAAATTTCAGTATTGCGTTTTGAATGTGATTGTTCTTTTCCACGATGATGACTTGTTGGAACGAAATTTTTCCGGACTTGTGTCCCGAAGTATTTTATCTGTAAATTCTTCCGCCTGTTGAAACGTTCCTCAGCAAATAGCTTCGCGTTCTTTTCCTAAATATCTGAAGAATCAGATGAGAATAAAAAAAATATGGAAACCCACAGTGGATTTGTGTTTGTGCCTTTATTTTTACGGAACTGAAGCCTCAATCTCGCGCATTGGACCGAAGCAATTATTTAAAAGCAAAACAATTACATATGGAACGCCGGAGGTAAGGGCGATTAGATTTTGAAGGGATGAAACTTGCTTCCATATATTCCGAGCCGCGGCGCCCGTTTTTATTGTCCTTTTCGTTGCGACATATAAAAATTTTTCGTTAAAAAGCGAAATGAGAGCGATTTTTCTTCAAAAAACATTTCAAATCCGTACAATTTTCAATGGTCTTTCCCGCCGACGACTCTTGATCGCATCCCTCCGGCAGCACATCAAACCCGAAGAAATATTCAGTGTTGATCAAGCGAAAATGGATATTTTAGATTTTTAGTCGGGTTGCCGAAGATGGAGAATTTAAGGATAAATGTTGGTTTGAGGGTTGTACCGGGAAAAGGGATGAAAATGAATAAATTTTTTCCTCTCCCTCTTCCCGGCTTACTGCAAAAAGCCCCTTGGAACAGATAAGCGGGGATATACGTCGGTCGAAGAGAGGGCTGCAGACCGTAGATAAACTCCCTGCATTGAAACGAACCGAAAAAGGTTGAGCTTTCCCGCAAAATTTCGATGCGAAGTCTTTTCACCTTGTTTCCTTCACGTCTTTGCACATACCGCTTTTCACGATTTCCGGTTCTGAATCCCGAAAATATTTTGGCAGGCGCCGGATAAAAGAAAAATTTCAAATATCGCCCCTTTGTTCAACCGCAGTGACGGAAAAGTTCTGGAAAAAAAAAAAAAAATCCGCGACAGCGCGGAAAAGAAACGTGTTCTAAGGTGCCCAATTTGTGTGAACGGTTTGACGTTAAATCTTGCCGAATCCTGGAGCTAAAAATTAAGGTTCCGGATTCGCGGCCGTTTTCCGGTGGAAAAACGGGCGCCTCGGACGCAAGCAGCCCAGGGAAAAAGGAGAAAAAAAAAAAAAAAAGGAAAACGTCATGGAAATCCCCTTTGAAATTCCTTCCAGCATCTCCCATTCCATATTTTGGAAGCGTTTTTTCGGGCTTCGAGACGAAACTTTTCCAGGCTCACGTCAGCGACTTATTAAAAAAAAAAAAAAAAGGAAAGGGGAAAGCTTCGAAGATGAGGACGGCTCCAATTACAAATGCTTCTTTGTTACGAGACACATATTGAATTCGCATCTAGGAAAGCAATCAGCAGCCCGTTCAGTTGGGGGCTCCCGACTTTTCCGCCACTTTTTGAACGGGAAAACAAAAAGGAGGAGAAACAAAAATTTTTCCGATTAAGGCGAAGTTTTCTCATATTTCCCCCCCCCCCCCACAAAAGGGAAAAAGGTTAGCAAAAATTACATTCCTCTAATTAAACGACCACATTCCCCGTGTCTCATAACTTTTGCGGGCTTTTTTCAATAAAAATGGACTTATATATATATATATATATATAAGGATATAACTCCCATAAGGAACTCGCATCCTACGGAGCACTGCAAATGACGCTTAAACACTGGCCTTAATTACGGTAATAAATCTTGACCCGAAAATTGAAACATTAATTATCCATGTGCATTTCCCTTTTCTCTTTTTTCAATAGCCGAGACAATTTTTCACAAAATTACTCCCGTCATGACTCAAACCCGAGTTCCAGTGTATTTGCGAAGAACCTCAAAAAGGTTCGAAAAAGGCAGAGTGATTTTCCGGGTGACGCGGAAAGGCGGCCGTAAAAAAACCAAATTTTCTTCCATCCGTCGCCACCTAAACCCGTCAGAGCGAACCTTTTCAGGAGCGACCGAAAGAAGGTTCATCTCGGCGAACGGGAAAGAGGAAACCGTTCGGTTCGGTGGTCCGGAAGGTGTTGCACCTTCCGTTTAAGGTTTCCTCCTTTTTTTTTTTTTAAATCTAAATTAGTAAATCAATTATTATTCATTGTCGCGAAATGGCCCCTGGAGAAATCGAATTGCTTTTAACGGGCTCTTTACTCAATATCGAACTCCCACATTGCTTTTACGCTCTCATTATGAATTCTCTCTAAAGCTGCATTTCCAATGGAATCACTTTCTGCCATCTATTATAATACCACCCGGTTTTTCGGCCCGGGCACGATGCTCAGCCAGGCCTAAATGTTGAGAATAATGCGTTTCCGACTGCTTTGAGTTATTCCGATTCTGAACTGCTGACAATATTAACTTCACCCCCCGATTCATGTATATTCAATGTATGAATATCATTCCCGGAGCTCGATGGATCGAAGGCGACGGGTTTCGGGACCCGAAAAGAATTATTTGGATTCGGAGAGGGCGGGGGGTGGGAGGGGGTGCAATCGTTGCAGCTCGCCCCGCGAGCTTTACCCGTTTCCTTATCGCAGCGGCATTATGAAATGTCACAGTTTAACATTTTAAACGCGGAATGCTCGCGCTGTGGAAGCAAACCGTTTGCTCTTTCCCCTCTCGGAACAAAGGATGCTGCGCTGGAAGCGCGTAATCTGATAACCTCTCGCGATGTTCTGAATAATTTTTTTTTTTTTTTTCCCTCCTCCAGGAGAATTCAAAACCGAAAAAAGTAAGCCGCGAAACAAAATGGAAGTGCGCGAGTCAAATGATGTACAATTCCATATTTTTTTCCCCTTTTTTTCGGGATTTTCGTGCCAAAATCTCACTTAAATGCTTGCAAAATTTCGGTCCGTGACCAGTCGGAGTTTTCGTCTTGTGACGCGTCGCGGAAAATCCGCCGGAGATGCTCTTTTAAGGATCCGTCAGCGATGAATGCTGATGCTGCGGGACGGGGGGGGAAAGGGGACGAAACCCCCTCCCTTTTTTCATCACCTGAAACTCGTTCCGTAAGCGAAAATTTTCATAAAAAAAAAAAAAAAAGGCAAAGGAGAAATATCACTTTAAAGCGCGGTTTTTTTTTTCGCAAATCACCTGCTTCCATATGTTCTCCAGCAGTTAAAATATCGATTTTCCCGTGCGAGCGACAAGAAGGTCCCCGCCCGGAAAAATTTCCGCTCCCGAAAAACATCCAAAAAATTCTGGAACGCTACGAAATTTCCTCCGCCAGGATAATGATCATGCGAAAAGGGAAATATTTTTTCCCGAATTTATTGCGCTGGAACTCGGGGAAAATGTAAAAATTCCCTCCAGATTTCGGGGGGGGGGGGGGAAAGGAAACGGAGCGGCAGTGGACGAAAAAACGGGAAAAAAACGTCGAAAAAGTTAACTGCTGGGCTCCGGAAGACGCCGCGAAGTGCACCTTCCGGCGAAGAACGTGTCGCGCGGCGGGCGTTCAAAAGGGAAAAAACCCCCAACTCGAACGTATGCACCGTGAACCCGCGAACTTCGCTTCCGAGCGGAGCCTCCGAAGTTTTCCGAACGCTTTCTTCCGCTGTGCACTTCTTCAGGTACAGCGCGGAAAAAGGGAAAAAATAAATTCGTATGGAAATGGAAAAAATCCAAAATTATTTAAGCGTTTTCCTTCCGAAAGCGGGAACCGGAATCGAATCATGCAAAGTCGATTATTGGCCCGTTCCCCTTCACGTGCAGCTATTTTGTCAGCGCCACCGAACGGTTCCAGTTTCCAGTTTTAATATGGCGAAATTCATAAAATTTACGAACGCCTGCGGACGATCCGCTCTCCTCGTCCATATAGATACATAAAGGATATCGCCCGAACGGACAGGTTTTAATATTGTCCCATTAAAAGGTAAATAAATTCCGCAAGGTTTATCGATATTCCGATATTGTCTGCTTTTCGGAAAAAACCTTCCAAATTATTTACCTTTATTTTATTTTATTTTATTTTTTTTTTTCCTTTTGTGCGCTCCTTCCGATTTTGAAATTTTTACCGAACACATAAAGCCGCGATAATGGCCGCGAAAAGATTCGCGTAAATATTCATGACGCGGGTCCGCCAACGTGCGATGCACATCCGCAGCAATCCTGCGGCATTTGCCTTACTTACCGCTTTTGTTGTTTGCCCTTTTCAGCTTACGGCAACCTCGGATCGGTTCTGAACGCCCAGGGAAGAGGAGACGAAGCGGAGGCGGCCTACAAAATGGCACTGAAGCACAGGCCGAACATGGCAGACGTCTACTACAACCTGTAAGTGCGCCTTTTCACGAAATTCACTCCCGGTTGCTTGATTCGGTCGGCAAATCCAAAATTAATAAAGACCGGGGAATTTCCCGGGCGAACCAGGCCGAGCAGGAATTCATCCGTCCATCCGTCAGTCATACTGTCGTCAGCAGTAATTTTCTGAATCATTGACTTCGGCAATCCATCAATGGCAGCAACAGCGATTGACAGTCTCCCGTTTTAACAGCTTTTCTTCTTCGGCGGAAGATTATTTCTGACAATATTTCATTTATAGAATTCGAGAATCGAATTCTCAGTCGGTTGAGATCCGTCCACGGTCCATTTGCTTTCCCTTATTCGCGTCAACTTTTTTTATTTGTATCTCCAATTTTGAACGCGTTTACTTAGCCCAGCTAATGGAAGAAACAACTGAAATTACCGTTTTACCCGTTCCGAGCTATTATAATGTTTACGTATTGAAACGATGTGATGATATTTGAGGGAAATAACTTACTTTTGGGTTAAAAACCTTCGGTCGTTTCGCATAGCATCCTTCACCGGAGAATTTCTCTCGACTCTCAACATTTTGATATTTGGATTTGCTTCACGATCATTGACGGCCGACAATCTCAAATATAAGGAAATATTTTTAAATAATTAGAAAAAAAAAATTAACATTTAAAATGCGCATGAAAAATATTAAGAAGATTATTTTTCTTTCTTTTTATGGATCAAAAAGAATTTTGTAAGGGAAAAAAAAAATCCAAATGCCATTCTCGTTTTATCGAGGATCATTCGTAGGCAAATATAATAAAAATTTTCGAGAACCACTCAAAAGGAACATTTCTGCTCAATGTTCGGGATAAATGCAAAATACGATACAAGATAATGATTCCCATTCCTCTCCCCGAACTTATGCTGCTTCTTTGCATGAAAAAAGACTTTTGGAAATCGAATATTCGGGCGACATTATGCAGACTTGTGCGAGGTTGATGGTTCAACGTTTTTACCAAGATTAGGTTATTAGGCACTTTTACCACTTGTGCCGTTCCTCCGAAATGATCCTGCCGTCGCATAAGGCCGGCCCGCAGCCGAACGACTTTCCGAGTCAATTCGATTGCCGTCAAGTGCACGGAGTCAGGTCCGAAAAAGGCGCAAAATATCACGAAAGAGGATGTCGCGACTTTCGCTCTTCGACGCTCGGCACCGACGCAATGCTGGAGATCAAGATCGACGATCGCCGCGTCTTCCGCCTTCGAGGACCGCCGAAGAGCAAGCCGAACCTGGAGGAACCTGGAGCGTTCGCGTCTTTCTCTTCTTATTTTTTTTTCGCTGATCATCAAGCGAAATCGCTCTCGCACGTTTTGCGCCATTTCAAAATGGACTTCCGGCCGAATTCGGGATCGCTTCGCACGAAGCCTCTGAAAACTCCGGGTTGCAAATTTGAACTGCCTTCGAGGTGAGAATTTACGCTTTCCCTGAGAATGATGGAAAAGGAGCCCACACGAGGGATCCTGAGGTGGGATCTCCTCCCGAAAAAAAAAAAAATCCAGAAATTAGTCCGGTTCAGTTTGAGGCTGAAACGTGAGAAAACGGCGGCAGCCCCGGAAAGATCCACGGCCACCTAATCCCGGAGACCGGTCCGAAATGGGAAAACTTCGCAGGGGAACGGAGAAAGATTAATTTTACCAGTAAGATTAAACTAAACCTGCATTAAACTCGTACAAATTGATTCATTACATGTCCCGGTTCGTGGATATTCAAAGAAGGGCGAAGAAAAATGCGGAAGGTTCAAATAAAAGGATTGCGGAAAGGTTTTAGACTCCCCCGAGGAGATCAATACTTGAACGTAAGGGAGGTCGACATGGGAAAAACCTCGTTTTTAACCGGCGATCCCCCGGGGGCGCGGATTTTTCGGGGCAATAATGATCCCGGGAATATTATAGTCATTATTTTCTTATCTACCTCCACTTTCTCCAGTTCCATCATCGTAAAATACGGCGACGCAACAGAAAGTTTAGCAAAATTCGGAACGCGAAAGGTTGAATGATCGGGGGGGGGGGAGAACTTTGCTCGGGGAATTTTCCGCTCCTGCAGAAAATCGCGATTCCAGATAAATTTTTCGGCGCATCCCTTCGCGCCCTCAAGATGGCGCAAGCCGAAAGTCCCACCGATTTTCCGCATCACTTTCGCTTCCGGAAAATCTATTCGCTCCATCTGGAATGCGAAAGCGATTCAAATTTCCCGCGCATTTAACCCGTCCGCAGAGCCGTCCCGCGAAGTAATTTGATTTTTTTCTCCCTCTCTCCGACCGCAGGAAAACTTACCGCTGTTTTAACCGTAATTGATCGAGTGGCTCTCGGCACTTACCTCATCCTTTGATCTGGAAAGCATCCACTTGTTTGCTCTCGGCACTTACCTCGCTCTTTGATCTGGGAAGCATCCCGCTCGTTCGTGTTTCTCGACGGTCCACCGTCTCTCCCGTCGCTCGGAGGGACGCGGTTTCCCGTTCCGACGGGCGATGCCCGAGATCCGTCGGGAGGAACCTCCGGAGCGATCTGAAAATTCCTTTTTT